>CM074292.1:20740945-20980050 GCA_037194245.1 Opsariichthys bidens | reverse complement strand
TACTTTTACTTTCAATACTTAAGTATGTTTTATATCAAAAAAATACTTTTCATACTTAAGTACAAAAAATATCACATACTTTAAAACTTTTACTCAAGTAATATTCTAAACAGTGACTTTAACTTCTACCAAAGTCATTTTCTGGTAAGATACTCAAGTATTACTTACAAGTACTTTATACACCACTGGACATACCTGGGAAAGTTTAAGGGTAAGTTGGCGGATAAAATATATATATATATTATTTGATTGCTACAACACGGCTGATTCTCAGACCATAGAATCACAGTTTTACAGTAATGCACCAGCCTTTTCAGAGTTAAAACTCTGGATGAGATCAGACTATCAAATGTTGACTCTCCTCAACACAACAGCACATGGGCAAACATTTGTTTAAAATTTGTACCAGTATAAAAGACAAGACAGAGAACGGCTGACATATTAAAGTCAAGAGACCAAATAAAGCCAACACTAACCTCAAAGATGGTAACTTCAAAGGAATCTCAATAAATCATTAACATCTAAACCTCGGCTGGCCTGGGAACGCCTCGGTGTCCCCCCGGAAGAGCTGGAGGAAGTGTCTGGGGAGAGGGAAGTCTGGGAGTCTCTGCTCAGACTGCTGCCCCCGCGACCCGGCCCCGGATAAGCGGTGGAAGATGGATGGATGGATAGTCTCTGATGAAATGTATTATGCGTTATTAGCTTTGTGCTATACATTATAGTTAAGCAGTGTTGTGATAAACTGCTGTGAAATGTTCACCATCATTCTGACTCATACAGTAAAACCAGTTTGTGCCCAAAAAAAGGTACAGACATCAAGAATCAACGTACGAATCACAACAATGGTGAGAGGTTAAAAAAAAAACCTCTTACTCCAATGGGTGCAGCCTGAAATTTTATTGTGCACTAACAGATTTAAAATATATATATATATTATTTGATTGCTACAACACGGCTGATTCTCAGACCATAGAATCACAGTTTTACAGTAATGCACCAGCCTTTTCAGAGTTAAAACTCTGGATGAGATCAGACTATCAAATGTTGACTCTCCTCAACACAACAGCACATGGGCAAACATTTGTTTAAAATTTGTACCAGTATAAAAAAAAAGACAGAGAACGGCTGACATATTAAAGTCAAGAGACCAAATAAAGCCAACACTAACCTCAAAGATGGTAACTTCAAAGGAATCTCAATAAATCATTAACATCTAAACCTGTTTGTTCTCATAAGAAATTCTGTAGACGTATGCCAGAAATAAAGTCAGTGTAGTTTGCAGTGAGTGAAGCTGGGGAAGTTTTGTAGAGTTGTTGGAGTTGTTCAATGAGATCTTGAGAGATGAAATGTCTTTTATCTTCAGTTGATTTCATTGAAGGCTGTGACTGATGTCAGTTGTAGTTCTTGTGTTTCTCTGTCCTTCAGTAATTCTGCTTGTTAACAGCAGGTGTTCATCATTAATGTTCAATCATCACTTAATGATCTCATTAACTCTGACACTGCTTCAATGGTACTTTAACTCAGTAGTGCACACACACATGACCACTAAACAGTGCTCATTAACCTGGGCATTTTTCTGTGAACTATTACATAAATCTGACCTATTTCATTTAGATATGACTGACAAATATGAATCAAATTAAGTTTATTAGTTTGTTTATGTGAAAACTATGTAATCCAAATGGATGGAAAATTGGTATGTAATAAAATTACATAAAACTCGTTTAGACTGAAATTTTTTTTGAGTGCTGCATCAAATCAGAAATATAATAATTTTGTATTATGCCCAAGCAAAGGAAACACCATCCACCGTAATGTCAAAAGGTCAAATAAAACATTTTAGGAAAATTGACTTTGATTAATGAAGTCAGCTTATGTACGGCCTCAGCCTTCTTCTTATCGGCTACATAGAAAACTAAATGACATTATATACTAAATTACATGGCTTCATTAATAGTTTAGTACATTTAGAAACTATCACCTTGTTATGTTTCATTTTGACTTGGCTCAGAGTTCTTCAGGCTCCAGAAGCTACTTGAAGAGGAGGTTGTCATCATCTAGTGGTCTAATCTTACGCTTGTTTTTTTATCACGTAGATGCAATGCAGTTAATGCTAACTTATAGAATGTGGCATGAAGCATCTCACCATTGTTGAGGTATGTATTTCAGCATGGGTGTTTATATAGATGGAGGAAAATTGGTTGTGATGTCTTGCTGTGGTCAACCTGAGGCTTGCTTGCACACCCACTGAAGCTAAACAGGGTTGAGCCTGGTCTTTTTCAGCACGAGAGACTGGGTAGCAGCGGGAAGAGGTGTTGGAGAGGCCAGCACGTCTGATCAGCCTGTGGTCTGAGTGGGTCCTAATGCCCCAGTACAGTTGCAATAAGCTGTATTGTATAAAGGGTTAACCCTGGTGTAAAATAGTCCATCACACACTGCAGAAATCCCCAGTACAGTCACCATTTAGTTTTATATATATATATATATATATATATATATATATATATATATATATATATATATATATATATATATATATATATGAACAAATAAACTAGTCAGAATATAGGCTACAGTTAAAGCTTTTCTTTAGTTTTTGTGAAATGCTCACACGCACGCACGCAGCCACGCACACACAAACATCTTTAAATACATTTATGTTGTTAATAAATAAACAACAATAAATTTTTGTAACAGCAATATCTCCAAGTTTTGTTTTTCACTGTGGCAAATCATGACATTTTTAATGCAAAGAGAGTACCGCCACCTTTTCCCCCATTTCAAGCACTGATTATAACACAAACAAATCATCCTCCTGGCGACTTTTTTCTTTGTCAAAAGCGACAAATCCAGCGACTTTTACTGGTGTTTTTGGAGACTTTAAAAAGTTAATCCAAAATGTTTCTACACAAACGTCTTCAATAATAATTTCACCCTCACACTGATTGCACGACGAGACAACTTTTCACCTCGACGAGAAATCTCGTCATGTTTTAGTCTCGCGAGATCTCGTGGTACGAGATCTCGTCACACCCCTAGTAATCATAACTGTATATTATTCCCGTTGGCCACGGGATAATATATTGTCCAGAATTGATAAAGTACCCTTAACCTTCAATTTGCGATGACGCAATAATTGAAAAGCGTGTTAAATATTAATTCGGAATATTTTATATATAGTGAATCGGGTTCTTATTCACTGTAATTCAAAATCACCTTATGACGTTATAATGATTTTTGATCCCAATTCCTTTTCATAGATCTGTATTATTATGGCACACAGGGATAGTCGTGGCCTAGTGGGGCTAGTCGTGGCTAGTTGTGAGGGAGTTGGGCTTGTATCCTGAAGGTTGTAGGTTCAATTCCCATGCGGTAGGAAATTCAAGGAGGGGAATTGTGAATGAACAAGCACTCTCTACACCTTCAACACCATTACTATGGTGCCCTTGAGCAAGACACGCTAACCTAATTGTCCCTTGTAGTTGCTTTGGTTAAAGCGTACTGCTAAATAATGAAAATGAAATACATGAATGCATACCTATAGAATTTACAGTAATGTTGTCTTTACAAATCAGTTTTGCCTTCATGTTTTTTACTGTTGATAAACTTATAATGGTTGTTTTCTATTTGTAAATGTTCGAAATGCTACCCAAAAATGAAGGATGTATCATTTTTGACCAAAATTGTTTTAATTGGTCATTTAATTTTTTAGTGAAATCAAAGTCACATTTAAACAAAAAAATATTAAGAATATAACAAATATTTTCATTTGAAGTTTAATTAAATTATTACCATACTATTAAACACATTATACACTAAAAATATTAATTATTCACTTTCAAAACAAAAAGGTTCCTTGATAATTGGCTGAAACAGAGCAGTTGAAGCCACATCTAATTTCACACTTGCCATTCAATGTGTGAGCGGCACAGGAGAGTCCCAGATGTCAAAAGACTTTAACACTAACCGATCACCTCTTCACTAGAATCTGGGGCGGGCAATGGGCTTGGGTTTGTTCTGTTGATCCCTTGCTGAATTGAGTTGAACGCTTAAAAGTGGAATGATTGAGATTAGCTCAACGTCAGCAAGGAGCTCTTGAATGTGGACCCTTTATTGCCAATGATGTCGTCTCCTGGCTCCAGCGAGGGACAGGATACTCATCTCGGTGATCTCCTTTTCGGAGATGCACCCGTAGTACAGGGGTGAGACAGATGTCACCAACCATTAGGAGCAAACTCAATCAGCCCTTTCAAATGTCGTTCCTGTTTTTATAGTTTGAAAGGTTTCTGACTGCAAAGGTCAGGGATGCAGGTTGTTCTCCAGGGCAATTTCTGGCAGTCCAGTATCACTTGACATTGGGGAGTACTCTGGAATTTAAAGGGGCATAGGGGATTTTTCTAACCTTTCCCTGCTTATCCAGATGGGAAGTGACCCAGCCATCATGAACAGATTAATTGGCCCAGGTAATGGCTAACCCTGCTGACCTGGGCTATGCTCACATTAAACATGTCTCGAACATGTGCTGCTCCTTCATGCCAAGGCATCATCAAGAACTCATTATATTAATGGCATTGGATGCGTGGTGGGTGGGGGCAGATGGATCCAATCGGACCTCCCCCAAAAATAGTTAAAAACCCTCTCAGTTGGGGAATGTTGGTGTATGAACCGAGTTTTGTGGTCGTACCGATGCACAAATATTCGGCCTGAAAGAGAATAGGGGGTGGTAGGTCAGTTGTTTTTGAATCTGGCTTATAAATCATGGATGTAATCTAAGCCTCATCCAGGCACCTGTAAAGATAAATTGAAATTAAAAATATACTTATATCATTATATTTTTTATCTATTATATCAATATTTTTGCTTACACACACCACACATACTCACACATATATATTATGACAAGTGTTAATTACACATTATTAATTAAGCATTATGAACAATATTTACCTGCAGGTGGGTGTGTCACGTAGTCAGTGATCCTTCTTACTTGCCTTAGCCACCAGTGTCGCAGCATTGCTTCGGATAGACTGACGTTTTACCGGTTCTGTTCATATATGACACTCCTTCTCAAAAGGAGCTGTAAATTGTTCCAAGGGGAATGGCTCGGACAACACCACTTTCAGGCGACAAAACGACGCACAGCCACAACATAGTATCCATGAGCGAAGCGTAGTTTAGTGCGGCTGCAGACATAGGGGCTACCGCTTTTTATCAATAAAAAATGTTCCCTTCCGTTCTTCGGATAGGCCTGTTATTCGAGTTTCAGGTTTGGATCCCACAGAAAGAATGATATGAAAAGGTAAGGCGGTTTGGGGTTGAACACGACAGCTGGAACACAAAAAGAACTGTTGGACTCTGACATTTTTCGTTTTGCCGCTACGACAACAGGAAGTTCTAAAGCACTCAAGTGATGTCCAGCTAACCACACCCATGTGGGGTTGCCTAAAGTGGGGCCCAGACAGTTTTGTCCTCGGTTTCCCATGTAGGCCCCACATGAGGGTTAGCCCAGATGAAATGAACACTGCGCAGTGTGCAACATACAGGCTGTTAAAATGTGACCTTGAATCAGTGTTGGATTTAATGAGATAATGAAGTGATTTGAGTGATGACTGAAACATGAATTGATGAACACCTGCTGTTAACAAGCCGAATCAATGAAGAAAAAGATGAACAACAAGAACAGAAACTTACAGCTTCAGCACAGTATTAGATGAAATCAACTGAAGATATAAAAGACATTCAATCTCTGAGATCTGATTAATCAACTCCACCAACAGCATTACAAAAGAATTCACTTATTACTGTCAGATGACTTCACTTTCTCTATATACAGAAGTTCTTTTTTTTATTGAGGAATTAAACAGGGTTTGTTTTATTGGTCAAGAAAAAATATAAAAAACAAAAATGACACCCACGATCATGAGATCAGAGTTTGCTTTATTTGGCTCTTGACCCTTGCCTTACTTATGTTTAGATCTCATATCCTGTCTTAACGCAATGCTTTGTTATAAAACCAGTGAGTTTCCACTGCCCTTTCTATGATGGAATAGTTATTGTGAAGATTAATCATTACAGTATTTGATATTTTTTTATAAATTCTGGTTTTTACAGCATAGGTGGAAACAGTTATAGTAATTAATTTTAAATCGATGCAGTTCATCGAAAAATTTAAACTACTTGCATCACTTCGAACACACAAAACATCAAGAATCCAATATAAATCTCAACAATGGATGATAGAAAAAAAAACCTTTCACCTGCCATGCTGCTGGGTATAAACATAGAACAATAATCCCAACATGCACGTAGTATGAATAATTATTGTCACCACTGTTGAGGATTGTATGCAATGATTTTCATGTATAAGCCTGAGAGGTAATGATGCCTTTTTTAGCCACTGAACTGTTATGGTGTGCATCTGTCTTAGATTTATTTTATTTTATTGTAAATGATGTTCAAGACATCAGAGAGAAGAGATATCATTATGATTTTATTTGGAAATTGGTGATCAAGCAGAAAAGTAGCTAATTTTTGTCGTTTGAATTTTAATTCAACAATTATTAGTGCTTGGTGTAAAACCACTATTGTAATCAGTCATACATAAGTCATATAAGGGTAACTATCAACTTAAAACAAAAACCCTGACCCCATGATGGTAGCATAATTTTTACCAATAAAAAACATCTAAACCTCTGTTAATTCTCAATAAGAGCTTCTGTTTGACATGTGAAAATAAAGTCAGTAATAAGTGGAAGCTGGTAATGCTGTTTGTGGAGTTGATTAATCAGATCTTCAGATTATTGAATGTCATTTATCTTCAGTTGATTTCATCTAAGACTGGCCGAAAAGCTTGTAGTTTCTGTTTTCTTGTTTCTTTTCTTCATTTGGTTCGGCTTTTTAACAGCAGGTGTTCATCATTAATGTTCAGTCATCACTCAATCACTTCATTATCTCATTAACTCCAACACTGATTCAGGGTTACATTTAACAGCCTGTAGTGTGCACATGCTAACCCCCCCCAAGGGTGTTCATTTACATTGGGCGTACCCCATGTGGAGCCCTACTTGGAAACCGAGGACAAAATCTTGGGCCCCATTAGGCAACCACATCAGACCCCTGGTCCCACATGGGTTATGACTGGGGGGGGTGGGTTACTGAGAGTGTGTTGTTGTGTTGTGTGAGGGTGTTAATTAAGAGATGTGTTTTGTTGGAGGTTGTGTTGGCTGGGTAGTTGCCGCTTGCTGTTAACGCTGTGTACGCTCGGTCCTATGCTTGAGAATTACATTATGTGTTGTCTGCCTTATCAGTGTGGGACACTCTCTCTCTCTCTCTCTCTTAATTTACTGATCACTTATGTGTTTCCCAGTCTTGCATCAGTTGGTTACCGCTCTCCCTGTTGAACACTGTGCTCACCCTTGTTTGTGTGATGTTTCATTATTTGGTGGTAGTTTCTGCCTTGTCTCTATTAGCCTTGGCTTCGCGATATCATACTTGAGCCCTCTGATTAGCACCACCTGAGCTTATTAACCGTGGAGATTGGTGTGTCTCTTGATCTTTCGTTCACGTTGGTTCTGCAGCGTTTTATCAGTGTCGGAAATGTTTCCGCTCTCGAAAGAGAATGTCTCTTTTACGAGATTTCAATGACTGTAAGTTTTGGTTCCTTAAGAGCACCAATTATGCTGTTTTTAAAGATTTAAAATAACAAGTCTCTGATGTCCCCTTGGTAGTGTGTATATGAAGCTTTTATCTCAAAATACCCCACAGACAAATTTTAATAGCATGTTAAAATTATGCCACTTTTGGGGGAACCCTCATCCTCTATGCCTCCTGCTGCTCCTTCTGACCATTCTATTTCTGAACGCCTACTGAGTAAAAAGTGCTGTTTTATTGTGTGTATTATTTATTGTGCTTATCAGCCATATTAAAATAATTTCGAAGGATCATGTGACCACTGAAGGACTGGCAGTTAATGTATAATATTTATTACATTTACTGCTTTTCTGTATTTTTGATTTAAATAATGATGTCTTGTTGAGCTTTGAAACTTCTTTCAATAACACTTAAAATAGTAATGAAAAAACAAGTGTGACTCATTGTAGCTGTAAGAAACTGAATATAGCCACTACACATCTGTAATGTGAAACTAACTAACTATCGCATGTATGTAGGGGAATATTTTGCCCCAGAGTTCCCACACCCTTATTTCTGGGGTTTATTGACCTCTTTATTCAGTACAGTTTATGTTGACTCTGTTATGGGGATTTCTGCAGTGTTTGATGGACTATTTCTACAACCCGGGTTAACCCTTTTTATACAATACAGTCTATTGCAAAACTGTACTGGGGCATTCAGGACCATCAGACACAGGCTGATCGACGTGCTGGCCTCTCCAAACCACCTCTTCCCGCTGCTACCAGTTCTCGTGCTGAAAAAGACCAGGCTAACCACTGATGTTTCAGCTTCAGTGGTGTGCAAAGCACAGCCTCTATGGTTGACCACAGCAAGACATCACACCAATTTTCCTCCGATTATTAAAACACCCATGCTGAAATATACCTCAAACAATGGTGAGATGCTTCATGACCACATTCTACTAGTTTTAGCATTAACTGCATTGCCATCTACGTGATAAAAAAACAAACAAGCGTAAGATTAGACACTAGATGCGATGACAACTCCTCTTCAAGTAGCTTCTGGAGCCTGAAGAACTCTGAGCCAAGTCAAAATGAAACATAACAAGGTGATAGCTTCTTCTAAATGTACAAAACTATTAATGAAGCCATGTAATTTAGTTATATAATGTCATTTAGGTTTTATATGTAGCCGTTAAGAAGAAGGCCTGAGCCGTTACATAAGCTGACTTCATTAATCAAAGTCATTTTCTAAAAGTGTTTTATTTGACCTTTTGACATTTCGGTGGATGGGGTGTTTCCTTTGCTTGGGCATAAATACAAAATATATTTATATCTGATTTGATGCAGACACTCAAAAAAAATATTTCAGTCCTAAACGATTTTATAGTAATTTTATTACATACCATTTTCATCCCATTTGGATTACATAGTTTTACATAAACAAACTAAAAACTTAATTTGATTTCATATTTGTCAGTCATATCTAAATGAAATAGGTCAGATTTATGTATAGAATTCACAGAAAATGCAGGTTAATGAGGCACTGTTTAGTGGTCATGTGTGTGTGCCTACCTGAGTTAAAGTACCCATTGAAGCAGTGATCAGAGGTTAATGAGATATTAAGTGATAGATTCGAACATTAATGATGACTACCTGCTGTTATCAAGCAGAATTACTGAAGGACGAGAAACACAAGAACTTACCAACTGAACATCAGGTCACAGCTTCAATGAAATTCAAACTGGTAAGATAAAATACCATCTTCTCTCTCAAGATCTCATTGAACCAACTCCAACAACTCTACAAAAACTTCCCCCCAGCTTCACTCACTGCTATACCACACTGACTATTTCCTGGCATACATCTAGCAGAATTTCTTATGAGAACAAACAGTTTAGATGTAATGATTATTGAGATTCCTCTTTGAACCAGTTACCATCTTTGAGGTTAGTGTTGGCTTTCTTTGGTCTCTTGACTTTAATATGTCAGCCGTTCTCTGTCATGTCTTTTATATCGGTACAAATTTTAAACAAATGTTTGCCCATGTGCTGTTGTGTTGAGGAGAGTTCAACATTTGATAGTATCTGATCTCATCCAGAGTTTTAACTCTGAAAAGGCTGGTGCGATTACTGTAAAACTGTGCTTCTTGGTCTGAGAATCAGCCGTGTTTGTATGCAATCATAAATAATATATATATATATTTTAAATTGTTTTAGTGCACAATAAAAATTTTCAGCTGCACCCTTGGAGTAAGAGGTTTTTTTTTTTTTTTTAACCTCTCACATTGGTGTGATTCGTCGTTTGATTCTTGATGTCTGCTACCTTTTTTGGGGCAACAACGGTTTTACTGTATTGAGCAGTGATGGTGAAACATTTCACAGCAGTTTATCACAACACTGCTTAACTATCCATTATAGGCACAAGCTAATAACGCATAATAACATTTCTTCAGAGACTATCCATCCATCCATCTTCCAAACGCTTATCCGGGGCAGGGTCACGGGGGCAGCAGTCTGGAGCAAGGAGACTCCCAGACTCCCTCTCCCCAAGACACTTACCTCCAGCTCTTCCGGGGGGACACCGAGGAGTTCCCAGGCCAGCCGAGAGAACCATAGTCTCTCCAGCGTGTCCTAGTCTTCCCCGGGGCCTTATTCCTGGTGGACATGCCCGGAACACTTCCTAGGGAGGCGTCCGGAGGCATCCGAAAACAGTTGCCGGCCACCTCAGCTGACTCCTCTCGATGTGAAGGAGCATCGGATCTTACTTTGAGCTCTTCCCGAGTGAGCCGAGCCTCATCCAAACTATCTCTAAGGAGCCGCCCTCATGCACCTCGGAGAAAGCTATTCGGCCCGCCTGTATCCGGGGGATTTTCTTCCCATTCTTTTGGTCATGACCCCAAAGCTCATGACCATAGGTGAGAGTAGGAACGTAGATTGACCGGTAAAATGAGAGCTTCGCTGCAGCTCAGCTCCTTACTTTCACCCACGTCAGAACCGGTACCCATCGACCGCATTACTGCAGAAGCTAGCACCGATGCCTGTCAACCTCACGCTCCTTCCTTCCATCACTCGTGAACAAATCCCCAAGATACTTGAACTCCTCCACTTGAGGCAGGAGCTCTCCACCAACCCTGAAAGAGGACAAGCCACCCATTTCGACTGAAGAAACCTTGGTTTCTCAGGACTTGGAGGTGCTGATCCACATCCAGCCCGCCTCACACTCGGCTGCAAACCGTCCCAATGGCACACTGGGAGGTCCTAGGCCCGATGGGCAGCCGACAGGACATCTTCGTCCGCAAAAAGCAGGGATGAGAATCCTGTGGTCCCCAAAAAACCAGAACTCCTCCGGCCCCTGACTGCGCCTCCTAGAAATCCTGTCCATACAAGATTATGAAAGGACCGGTGATAAAGGGCAGCCTGCCGGAAGTCAAATGCACTGGGAACAGGTCTGACTTCCAGCGGCAATGCAACCATGCTCTGCTCGGTCATACAGGGACAGCCCTTAGCAAAGGGGCCGGGACTCCATACTCCCGGAGCACCCCCCAAGGGTGCCACGAGGGACACGTGTCAGAATGTCTTCTCCAGATACACAAAAACACATGTGGACTGTGTTGGGCAACACTACCATAAAACCCTCCAGCAACCCTTAGAGTGGGTTAAGAGCTGGTCCAGTGTTTCCACGACCGGGACGAAAACTCGCATTGTTCCTCCTGACTCTGAGGTTCGACTATCAGCCTTATTTCTCCCTATCCGTACCCTGGCATAGATTTCCGGGGAGGCTGAGGATGGTGTGATACTCTGTAGTTGGAACACCACCTACGGTCCCCCTTCTTAAAAAGAGGGACCAAACCACCCCGGGTTTGCCAGTCCAGAGGCACTGTCCCAACCGCACGCGATGTCTGCAGAGGAGTGTCAGCCAAGACAGCCCCATACAACCATCCAGCGACTTGAGGTACTCAGGCGTATTCATTCCACCCACGCTGGCCTCTTGCACACCAAGGTGCTTTCCAACTACCTCACAGTGACCTCTGTTTGGGTGATGCGGCTGAGCCCACTCTGAGTCCCCGGCCTCTGCTCTCAGTGGGGAAGACATTCGGTGGGATTGAGGAGAGATGATTGAGGACAATGATTAGATCCACTAGATGGACTAAATTAATAACTCATAATCATCAATTATACCATCAAGGCTGGATCGTCTTCATAAAGGGCATGCCGGTTCGCTCCGTCACCTCTCTGAACAAACTAACCCTGAAACTTAAACCTGCCCCGGAGCAGGTTATGTTAAGAGCTTAAGTTGCTATGGGCTACTTAAATACCTTCGAAACTTAACTCCGTTTTTGTAACGAAAGCTGAGGTTATCCGCCAACTTACCCTACAACTTTTCCAAGGTATGTCCAGTGGTGTTATAAAGTTCACTTGTATGTAATAATTGATTTTACCAGACAAATGACTTGGTAGAAGTTAAAGTCACTGTTAGAATATTATTGAGTTAACAAGTTTTAAAGTATGTGATATTTTTTGTACTTAAGTATGAAAAGTATTTTGTTGTCGTGATATAAAAAACATACATCTTAAGTATTGAAAGTAAAAGTAAAAGTAATAGCAAAAATTCGAAAAGGAGCAGAAAATATTATTTAAAACTTGTTCTTATACAAGTTTGTTGCAGCAAGATTGTTTTAACTCTATTTCGTACATTTTGTTTTTTTGAATTTAACAAGAAATGGCAAAAAATTAGCTTGATTCAATTCATGTTAAATTTATAGTGCATTATATTAATGTAAGAGGAATCTTTAAAATGTTAAATGTAAATGTTGAAATTAACAAAATGAACATCAATTTCATTAACCTTTAATGTTAATCAAATGGTTAATTGTAAGTAGTTAAACCATTTATTTAAATCCAACAATCATGCTTAAAATGGTCATTCTTCTACACGCAAAGGCATTTTATAGGCTTATGTATACTTTCACCAGGGGGCAGAATTTAGAGATTTGGAGGGGCCCCAGGCAAATCTACAGGAATGGGGGACCTAATTGCCCCTTGCAAACAGTTTGATTGACAGGCGACTGACCAATATATTAGGGAAATATTTTTTGCCCCTGAGTTCCCACACCCTTATTTCTGGGAGGGTTTATTGACCTCTTTTATTCAGTACAGTTTTATGGTGGATGTACTGGGGATTTCTGCAGTGTGTGATGGTCTATTTTACACCAGGGTTAACCTCTTTATACAATACAGCTTATTGCCAACTGTAATGGGGCATTAGGACACACTCAGGCCACAGGCTGATCAGTCGTGCCTTGGCATCTCCAACAAACCTCTTCCCGCTGTACCCAGTTCTCGTGCTGAAAAAGGACCAGCGGCTCAACCTGTTTAGCTTCAGTGTGTGTGCAAGCAAGCCTCAGGTGACCTACAGCAAGACATCACAAACCAATTTTTCTGAAAGACTGTAAAAACCCAGCCATCTACTGTCTCTGGCTCCAACTTATTTTAAAAAAAAAAAAAATGACACTGCACTAGAGGGCGACAAGCCACCCACAGTGACTGAGTGTATAACAGGCCGTCAAAGCCGTTTCCAGCCAGCAGAAGGGCAGCCTCAGTGGAGGGTGCGTCCAAGCACCGGGCCAGACGCTCTGAAAAAGAACCCGGGATAATCAGGTCCAATCCAACAACCCAAGGGTGATGCGGCGAGGAATGCCAGCCGACGGTCCAGAAAATGGCAGACAACTCATCTGCCAGAGCATTCAAGACCGACAGCCAGCAGTGGAATGCCTCTAGACAGGTTCCTAACAAGTCCAAGTCCCTGAGCCTCGCAAAGAGCAGAACAGAGCGCAGCAGGCATCTGTGTCTGCGGAGATCTTGAGGATTCTAAAGGAAAACTGATCCAAAAGAACACCACAAGGGAAGACAGAAGAGAGCAGACTCCTTATGACTAGGGAGCTAAGGCCTTATGTATCCAAGATCAGCTATGACATTCCTCAGAAGAACCTAAAACCCAGATCCCTGGTGACCAGGCCACTGACACAGAAACGGCTCACGATCACCGAAAATGACAGCATCTCTCAATCACCTCAGCTGATGGTTTGCAACCGGAGCAGACCAGCAAAATCTTTACGCTGTCAACAATGACTCCACGGTAGCAGAAAGTGGCTGTTTTGGTTATCTGCTCCCTAAAACGAACTGCAACGGAGACCGGCCCAACTGCCTATCTGTCAGTCACACAAGCCCGTACCAAGACTCTGGGGAAGCCTGATCGAAAAGGGGGTGGCCCGGAAACTTACCTTACCATCACTGTGGAAAATGATGTGAAATTGAAGCCTGGTAGACACCGGCGGCAGATCTCACTTTGAGGTCATTCAGACCTCTTTGAAAGGGGGGGGATCAGAGGCTGAAAGCTCAAGAGACAGAATCGACTCTTAAATCACAAAAATGTGAGGTTGAATGTGCAGTCATACAGCCAAGATGAGGGTCCAACATGATAGCCCCCTGATACTCACATTCAATGACAATCGCGTCCGATGGAGCCTGGTACATCCTGTGGTACATATCAAAAAATGGACACCAATTTCCCATCTCATTGGCAAAGATTGCTAGATCGCTTTGAGCCCTTTATTGGACTTCAGACAGGCTGAAAATTTGGGCTCAAGTACGAGAACCTCTGTCTCTCCAGTCACCCATTTCACCTGAGCCAGACTGTCAGGTCACCAAGGTCACCGAGGTCACGGGCTAATCTTCACGCTAGGCGTGGGAACATTCATCTCAAACACCAGAGCAAGGGTTCACGTTCGCTTACTTTGCACTCTGAACTTACCAGAGAATCTGACCCATACTGCCCTAAGGTCATGCAGACTGCAAACTGAATGATTGCAAAGACAACAGGGACTGTGTTCTCGCACTGTGGGGCGACAATCAGCCTCAGTCACCACTATTCAATGCTCTCTTGACGGGAACACACCTGACCTTCTGTCTGCACAAAAAGCGCACCGGCTTCCTTTGGTCCCTCATCTGTCAACCAATGACAACTGCCAAGGGCATCTGCGCTTTGAACTTGAAATGGAAACAAACCCGGTGTTTGACTCATTACTTCATGGGGCTCCTTCGGACCTGCCACATGATGTCTACATTGGAGCGGAGTTTTGATTCGGCTCAACGGCTCATGTAGATTTTATTAACGAGGTGGTGTGGGCCCACAATGACCTCACAGCCCCCTTTTACGCCCGCTCGACACTGAGAACCTCCTGTCAGGCCAGACCATTCCAGAGGTCTGCACCTTGGTCAGTGAACAGGGAAAAAACTGTAGTACCAATCTTTACAAACACCAAAGGGGTTGGCTGTTCGGCTCAACATGTGACGTGGTCAAACCCTAAAACCACACACCTGGGTTTCCTTTCAACAGTCACCCTGAATGCGTGGAACTTGGTGGACTCACTCTGGAAGGGTCCACTCCCCTCACGGAAGTGTCATCCCGCGTAGTTCTACACCCTGTTCAACAACTGGCACGGGGGCCAATCCTGTGGTGAAGCTTCCCTCATAGGCCTTCCCCCACTCAACTAGTCCATCCTTTACCTCGACTTGTTCCTTTGTGTGTGTCATGTGCAGGAATTAACGAAATAGGGAAACGAAGGAACAACAATTAGCAGACTCAGATTGGACCAGAGGATAATACACCCTAAATGTTTTGCCTAATGTTTAGGCTTTTTGCTAACAAGTACTTCGGGCCTCTGCCTGTCTTTTTGTTTTCTTTCTTACCTCTGTGGGCAGATACCCTTGAATGGCTGTCCCAAGACTCCATATGAACCAATCCTCCTGACACTGCGTATGAAGGCCACAACCTCTAAAAGACAACCAGAACGCCACTTACTGGAGCCAGACTGTCACGGAAAAGAAAAAAAATTACACAACGCCAGGAGAATCACATACGGGAACTCTCAGTCGCAAACCGCTCAGCATGATCAAGATTGTCGTACTAGTAATCAATCATGGGAGACATTGCACAAAGTGTAAGACACCAGAAACAACATATTCTGAAGAGTCTGCTGAATATGTCAAGAAAATGGCCTTGTTTGCTGGAGAAGAACATTTGGCATGCCACACCCACCAAAGAAGATGGCTGCATTCCAGAACTCACTTGTGCACAAACATGGTGGTCCAGAAATCTTCGGAGCATTAATCCCATCTGATGGTGATACATTCTTGCAACGCAAGGGGGAGCATGCACCATTATTGGACCTGAGTGCTGTACGGGGTTAGGCTGGAATTCCAACAAAGAACTTGAACAAAATCCAACGGAAGACATTCTTTAAATACTCTCAGCAAAATTACAAACCAGAATGACTGAAGATAGTTCTTCATGGTTTATGGAAACTGGTTAATTCAACAAATTGACCCACACCCATCACGAGGAAAAGGACGCAATTCCAACCAGAAAAGACTATTACCTGTAAAACAGCTACACGGACCCTAGCTGACGCGCGCATGTCTGGATTTCTGTGTCCGACACTGCAGCTCCGATTATCTACTACAACCCGAGCCCAATCTCTCAAGTCTCAACAAAAGTTTAATCAACACAGAGTCAAGTAAATGTGCCTGTAACGATCACAAGTTACAAGAACGAAACTTTGAAGTGTCTAAATTTGTATTTTGTGAGAGTTATTAGAACTCTCAAAGGGGGAACTGTGGGGATTACAAATTTATAAAAAGTTATATACATGGTGGTATTCTTACATTTTGTGTTGCAGTCTAAGGGATTAAATCAGGGAGGTACAGACATTAATCCTTTGGTCTGTGGGTATCTTTCCTGTGTATTTGGCATGATACCGTCAGACTGATCTGATTAGCACCACCTTGCATTTGATAATTACACTGTTATTGGGCTGATTAGATCAGGGCTTGGGAAAGGACTGGGAACGGGGGGCGGCAGACATTTTGGTCTCCACCCATTGTCTCCACCTATACTGTTGAATGTATTAAAAGTTCTAAAGCCTTCGCCTCCTCAGCCTCCCGTCACTGAGGGGCGATGTTCCGAAATGAGCCGTTTGTTTGTTCAAGTGAAAAAATATATATATATAAATGTTGCTAATTTCTAGCCTTCACCTCCCGTCACTGAGGGGGCGATGTTCCGAAAAATGAGCCGTTTGTTTGTTCAAATCGGAAAAAAAATATATATATATATCTAATAAAAGTTAACTATAAAAGTTCTGGCTCCGGATACACGCCTTCGTCTCTCCCGTTCACAAGTGAGGGGCGATGTTCCGAAATGAGGCCGCTTGTTTGTTCAAGCGGAAAAAAACATATATATATATCCCTATAGAAAAAGTTTCACTAGGACTTCGCCCTCCCGTCACTGAGGGTGGGCAGATGTTCGCGAAATGATCCGTTTGTTATGTTCAACGCGCGCGAGGCGCGAAAATATATATTATATATATATCTATAAAAAGTTCTAGCCTTCGCCTCCCGTCACTGAGGGGCGATGTTCCGAAATGAGCCGTTTGTTTGTTCAAGGCGAAAAAAAAAAAAAATATATATATGTATATAAATATCTATAAAAGTTCTACGTGCCTTCGCCTCCCGTCACAACAGGGGCGATGTTCCGAAATGAGCCGTTTGTTTGTTCAAGTGAAAATATATGTATATATATATATATCTATAAAAGTTCTAGGCCTTCGGCCTCCCGTCACTGAGAGGGCGATGTTCCGAAATGAGGCCGTTTGTTTGTTCAAAAGGCGAAAGAATATAGATATATATATATCTTATAAAAGTTCTAAACACGGCCTTCTGCCTCCTGTCACTGAGGGGGGCGATGTTCCCGAACAATGAAGCCGTTTGTTTGTTCAAGCGAAAGAATATATATATATATATATATATATACTCTATAAAAAGTTCTAGTCTATCTATAAAAGTTCTAGCCTTAGCTAACCACTGCCTTCGCCTCCCGTCACTGAGGGGCGATGTTCCGAAATGATCCATTTGTTTGTTCAAGTCGAAAATATATATATATATAATCGTTTATTGTATATATATAATTATTTTTTATATAATCTATAAAAGTTCTAGCCTTCGCCTCCCGTCACAGTGATGGTTGGCGATGTTCCCGGAAAGTCGAGCCGTGTTGTTTTATGGTTGTTCAAGACAAGGCGGAAAAAAATACTATATATATATCTATAAAAGATTCTACGTCTGCTCTTCGCTCCCGTCACTGAGGGGCGATGTTCCGAAATTATATATATATATATATATATATATATATATATATTCCATCCATATCTCAACCATCAATATCCCCATCCATCTTCCACCCACCGGGCTTATCCGGGGCCGGGTCGCGGGGGCAGCAGTCTGAGCAGAGACTCCCAGACTTCCCTCTCCCCAGACACTTCCTCCAGCTCTTCCGGGGGGACACCGAGGCGTTCCCAGGCCAGCCGAGAGACATAGTCTCTCCAGCGTGTCCTAGGTCTTCCCCGGACGAAGGCCTTCTCCCGGTGGGACATGCAGAGGTGTGGTGGAGTGGGGTGTGTGGTCGTGGTCCGGAACACCTCCCTAGGGAGGCGTCCAGGAGGCATCGAAAAGATGCCCGAGCCACCTCAGCTGACTCCGTCTCCTCTCGATGTGAAGGAGCAACGGATCACGGATACTTTGAGGCTCCTCCCGAGTGACCGAGCTCCTCACCCTATCTCTAAGGGAGCGCCCTGCCATTCGCCCCTGCGGAGAAAGCTCATTTCGGCCGCCTGTATCCGGGATCTCATTCTTTCGGTCATGACCCAAAGCTCATGACCATAGGTGAGAGTAGGAACGTAGATTGACCGGTAAATCGAGAGCTTCGCCTTGTTTTTTTCAGGGGGGCTCAGGCTCCTTCTTCACCACGACAGACCAGGTGGGGGGAGGGTACAAACAAGATCGACCGCATTACTGCAGAAGCATGCACCGATCCGCCTGTCAACCTCACGCTCCTTCCTTCCCTCACTCGTGAACAAAACCCAAAACCCAAGATACTTGAACTCCTCACTTGAGGCAGGAGCTCTCCACCAACCTGAAGAGGACAAGCCACCCTTTCCGACTGAGAACCATGGTCTCAGACTTGGAGGTGCTGATCCTCATCCCCAGCCGCCTCACACTCGGCTGCAAAACCGTCCCTAGAAAACTCCAAATGCACACTGGAGGTCCTGGCCCGATGGAGCCGACAGGACAACATCGTCCGCAAAAAGCAGGGATGAGATCCTGTGTGTAGGGTCACTGTATGGGGGGTACGTAATGGCCCAAAGCGCTTTGTCCCCAAACGGTTCGTGGGTCAGACTCCCTCCGGCCCCTGACTGCGCCTAGAAATCCTGTCCATAAAGATTATGAACAGGACGAAAGACGTGATAAAGGGCAGCCCTGCCGAGTCCAACATGCACTGGGAACAGGTCTGACTTACAGCCGGCAATGCGAAACCAAGCTCCTGCTCCGTCATACAGGGACAGCCCTTAGCAAAGGGCCCCGGACTCCATACTCCCTCTGGGCTCCCGGGAGCACCCCCACAGGGTGCCACGAGGGACACGACAACCGGTCGAATGTCTTCTCCAGATCCACAAAACACATGTGGACTGGTTGGGCAAACTCCCATAAACCCTCCAGCACCCTAGAGAGGGTATAGAGCTGGTCCAGTGTTCCACGACCGGGACGAAAACCGCATTGTTCCTCCTGAATCTGAGGTTCGACTATCAGCCTTATTCTCCTCTCCAGTACCCCTGGCATAGACTTTCCCGGGGAGGCTGAGGAGTGTGATCCCTCTGTAGTTGGAACACACCCTCCGGTCCCCCTTCTTAAAAAGAGGGACCACCACCCCAGTCTGCCAGTCCAGAGGCACTGTCCCCAACCGCCACGCGATGCTGCAGAGGCGTGTCAGCCAAGGACAGCCCCACAACATCCAGAGACTTGAGGTACTCAGGGCGTATCTCATCCACCCCCGCTGCCTTGCCACCAAGGAGCTTTCCAACTACCTCAGTGACCTCAGCTTGGGTGATGGGTGAGCCCACCTCTGAGTCCCCGGCCTCTGCTTCCTCAGTGGAAGACGTGTCGGTGGGATTGAGGAGATCCCCAAAGTATTCCTTCCACCGCCCAACGATGTCCCCAGTTGAAGTCAGCAGATTCCCACCCCCACTGTAAACAGTGTTGGCAGGGCACCGCTTTCCCCTCCTGAGGCGCCGGACGGTTTGCCAGAATTTCTTCGGGGCCGACCGATAATCCTTCTCCATGGTCTCACCGAACTCCTCCCAGACCCGAGTTTTTGCCTCCACAACTACCCGGGCTGCAGTCCGCTTTGGGCCTGCCGGTACCCGTCAGCTGCCTCAGGAGTCCCCCCGAGCCAACCAGCTCGATAGGCCTCCTTCTTCAGCTTGACGGCATCCCTTACATCCGGTGTCCACCACCGGGTTCGGGGATTGCCGCCACGACAGGCACCGGATACTTTACGGCCACAGCTCCGAGCAGCCGCGTCGACAATGGAGGTAGAGAACATGGTCCACTCGGAACTCAATGTCTCCAGCCTCCCTCGGTATCTGGTTGAAGCTCTGCCGGAGGTGCGAGTTGAAGATCTTTCTGACAGGGGACTCGGCCAGACGTTCCCAGCAGACCCTCACAGTACGTTTGGGTCTGCCGAGTCTGTCCAGCTTCCTCCCCTGCCATCTGATCCAACTCACCACCAGGTGGTGATCAGTTGACAGCTCCGCCCCTCTCTTCACCCGAGTGTCCAAGACATACGGCCGGAGGTCGATGAAACAACTACAAAGTCGATCATCGACCTCCGCCCTAGGGTGTCCTGGTGCCACGTGTAATGGTGGACACCCTTATGCTTGAACATGGTGTTCGTTATGGACAAACTGTGGCTAGCACAGAAGTCCAGTAAACAGAACACCGCTCTGGTTCAGATCGGGGGGGGAGGCCGTTCCTCCCAATCACGCCCCTCCAGGTATCACTGTCGCTGCCCACGTGAGCGTTGAAGTCCCCCAGTAGAACGACAGAGTCCCCGTTCGGGGCACTTTCCAGCACCCCTCCCAGAGACCCCAAGAAGGCCGGGTACTCTGCACTGTCATTCGGCCCGTAAGCACAAACAACAGTGAGAGCCCTATTCCCGACCCGAAGGCGCAGTGAAGCGACCCTCTCGTTCACCGGGGTAAACTCCAACACATGGCGGCTGAGCTGGGGGGCTATGAGAAAGCCCACACCAGCCCGCCGTCTTCTACCGCAGGCAACTCCAGAGTAGTGGAGAGTCCAGTCTCTCTCAAGGAGTTGGGTTCCAGAGCCCAAGCTGTGCGTGGAGGTGAGCCCGACTATCTCTAGTCGGTATCTCTCGACCTCCCGCACAAGCTCAGGCTCCTTCCCCGCCAGCGAGATGACGTTCCATGTTCCTAGAGCCAGATTCCGTGTCCGGGGATTGGGTTGCCGAGGCCCCTGCCTTCGGCCGCCGCCCAATCCACAATGCACCGGCCCCATATGGTTCCTCCTGCAGGTGGTGGGCCCACGGGAGATATATATATATATATATATATATATATATATATCTATAAAAGTTCTAGCCTTCGCCTCCCGTCACTGAGGGGCGATGTTCCAAAATGAGCTGTTTGTTTATTCAAGTAAAAGAATATATAAATATATATATATATATATATATATCTATAAAAGTTCTAGCCTTCGCCTCCTGTCACTGAGGGGTGATGTTCTGAAATGAGCCGTTTGTTTGTTCAAGCGAAAAAAAAAAAAATATATATATATATATCTATAAAAGTTCTAGCCTTCGCCTCCTGTCACTGAGGGGCGATGTTCCGAAATGAGCCGTTTGTTTGTTCAACAGCGAAAGAATATATATATATATATATATATATATATATCTATAAAAGTTCTAGCCTTCGCCTCCCGTCACTGAGGGGCGATGTTCCGAAATGATATATATATATATCTATATATCTATCTATATATCTATCTATATATCTATATCTATATCTATCTATATATCTATATCTATATCTATCTATATCTATCTATAAATAAAAGTTCTAGCCTTTGCCTCCCGTCACTGAGGGGCGATGTTCCGAAATGAGCCGTTTGTTTGTTCAAGCCAAAAAAAAAAAATATATATATATATATATATATATATATATATAAGTTCTATCCTTCGCCTCCCGTCACTGAGGGACGATGTTCCGAAATGATCCGTTTGTTTGTTCAAGCGAAAATATATATATATATATATATATATAAAAGTTCTAGCCTTCGCCTCCTGTCACTGAGGGGCGATGTTCCGAAATGAGCCGTTTGTTTGTTCAAGTGAAAAAAAAAAAATATATATATATATATATATATATATATATATATATATATCTATAAAAGTTCTATCCTTTGCCTCCCGTCACTGAGGGACGATGTTCCGAAATGAGCCGTTTGTTTGTTCAAGCGAAAAAAAAAAAAAAATATATATATATATATATATTTAGCTATAAAAGTTCTAGCCTTTGCCTCCCATCACTGAGGGGCGATGTTCCGAAATGAGCCGTTTGTTTGTTCAAGCGAAAGAATATATAAATATATATATATATATATCTATAAAAGTTCTAGCCTTCACCTCCCGTCACTGAGGGTTGATGTTCTGAAATGAGCCGTTTGTTTGTTCAAGCGAAAGAATATATAAATATATATATATCTATATCTATAAAAGTTCTAGCCTTCACCTCCCGTCACTGAGGGTTGATGTTCCGAAATGAGCCGTTTTTTTGTTCAAGTGAAAAAAAAAAAAAAAAAAAAAAAAAATATATATATATATATATATATATATATATATATATATATATATATATATATATATATATATATACACACTGCCTGTATCACGCGGAGGAATTTTGACACTAAGTCGTTTTTTTGAGCGTGCATCATTTCTCAAAAAACGTCTAAATGTCAAAATTCCTCCCTTTATCAGAAAAATCACTAAAAGTGTCAAGATTCCTCCAGGCTGCGTTTGTGTGTTTCTCCTCAAGCCGGAGAGAGCTTGAGTTGAGCGGATTCACAGCGAAGCCCTTCCTTACACTTTCATGCCGCCTTCCTCGTGCTCTCTCCGGCTTGAGCAGAGACGCACACCGCACGGTTCACACGGAGGAATATTGACACTTTGTCGTTTTTCTGCACGTGCATCATTTCACAGCAAAAAGACTAAGTGTCAAAATTCCTCCGTGTACAGTTTCTCAGAAAAAAATTAAATTTAAAAAATTTATTTTTAATAAATTACTGCTCAAACATGAACTTTCTGTTACTTTTTAGTTTACTGGTTCATATGGAGCACATTCACAGAGGGGCCCTTCCTTACACCTTCAAGCCGAGTACCTGACGCTCTCTCCGACTTGAAGAGCGACACACACTGCCTGTATCACGCGGAGGAATTTTGACACTGAGTCGTTTTTTTGAACGTGCATCATTACTCAAAAAACGTCTCAATGTCAAAATTCCTCCCTTTATCAGAAAAATCACTAAAAGTGTCAAGATTCCTCCAGGCTGCGTTTGTGTGTTTCTCCTCAAGCCGGAGAGAGCTTGAGTTGAGCGGATTCACAGCGAAGCCCTTCCTTACACTTTCATGCCGCCTTCCTCGTTCTCTCTCCGGCTTGAGCAGAGACGCACACCGCACGGTTCACACGGAGGAATATTGACACTTTGTCGTTTTTCTGCACGTGCATCATTTCACAGCAAAAAGACTAAGTGTCAAAATTCCTCCGTGTACAGTTTCTCAGAAAAAATTTAAAATTTAAAAAATTTATTTTTAATAAATTACTGCTCAAACATGAACTTTCTGTTACTTTTTAGTTTACTGGTTCATATGGAGCGCATTCACAGAGGGGCCCTTCCTTACACCTTCAAGCCGAGTACCTGACGCTCTCTCCGTCTTGAAGAGCGACACACACTGCCTGTATCACGCGGAGGAATTTTGACACTAAGTCGTTTTTTTGAGCGTGCATCATTTCTCAAAAAACGTCTAAATGTCAAAATTCCTCCCTTTATCAGAAAAATCACTAAAAGTGTCAAGATTCCTCCAGGCTGCGTTTGTGTGTTTCTCCTCAAGCCGGAGAGAGCTTGAGTTGAGCGGATTCACAGCGAAGCCCTTCCTTACACTTTCATGCCGCCTTCCTCGTGCTCTCTCCGGCTTGAGCAGAGACGCACACCGCACGGTTCACACGGAGGAATATTGACACTTTGTCGTTTTTCTGCACGTGCATCATTTCACAGCAAAAAGACTAAGTGTCAAAATTCCTCCGTGTACAGTTTCTCAGAAAAAATTTAAAATTTAAAAAATTTATTTTTAATAAATTACTGCTTAAACATGAACTTTCTGTTAGTTTTTAGTTTACTGGTTCATATGGAGCGCATTCACAGAGGGGCCCTTCCTTACACCTTCAAGCCGAGTACCTGACGCTCTCTCCGGCTTGAAGAGCGACACACACTGCCTGTATCACGCGGAGGAATTTTGACACTAAGTCGTTTTTTTGAGCGTGCATCATTTCTCAAAAAACGTCTAAATGTCAAAATTCCTCCCTTTATCAGAAAAATCACTAAAAGTGTCAAGATTCCTCCAGGCTGCGTTTGTGTGTTTCTCCTCAAGCCGGAGAGAGCTTGAGTTGAGCGGATTCACAGCGAACCCTTCCTTACACTTTCATGCCACCTTCCTCGTGCTCTCTCCGGCTTGAGCAGAGACGCACACCGCACGGTTCACACGGAGGAATATTGACACTTTGTCGTTTTTCTGCACATGCATCATTTCACAGCAAAAAGACTAAGTGTCAAAATTCCTCCGTGTACAGTTTCTCAGAAAAAATTTAAAATTTAAAAAATTTATTTTTAATAAATTACTGCTCAAACATGAACTTTCTGTTACTTTTTAGTTTACTGGTTCATATGGAGCGCATTCACAGAGGGGCCCTTCCTTACACCTTCAAGCCGAGTACCTGACGCTCTCTCCGTCTTGAAGAGCGACACACACTGCCTGTATCACGCGGAGGAATTTTGACACTAAGTCGTTTTTTTGAGCGTGCATCATTTCTCAAAAAACGTCTAAATGTCAAAATTCCTCCCTTTATCAGAAAAATCACTAAAAGTGTCAAGATTCCTCCAGGCTGCGTTTGTGTGTTTCTCCTCAAGCCGGAGAGAGCTTGAGTTGAGCGGATTCACAGCGAAGCCCTTCCTTACACTTTCATGCCGCCTTCCTCGTGCTCGCTCCGGCTTGAGCTGAGACGCACACCGCACGGTTCACACGGAGGAATATTGACACTTTGTCGTTTTTCTGCACGTGCATCATTTCACAGCAAAAAGACTAAGTGTCAAAATTCCTCCGTGTACAGTTTCTCAGAAAAAATTTAAAATTTAAAAAATTTATTTTTAATAAATTACTGCTCAAACATGAACTTTCTGTTACTTTTTAGTTTACTGGTTCATATGGAGCGCATTCACAGAGGGGCCCTTCCTTACACCTTCAAGCCGAGTACCTGACGCTCTCTCCGGCTTGAAGAGCGACACACACTGCCTGTATCACGCTGAGGAATTTTGACACTAAGTCGTTTTTTTGAGCGTGCATCATTTCTCAAAAAACGTCTAAATGTCAAAATTCCTCCCTTTATCAGAAAAATCACTAAAAGTGTCAAGATTCCTCCAGGCTGCGTTTGTGTGTTTCTCCTCAAGCCGGAGAGAGCTTGAGTTGAGCGGATTCACAGCGAACCCTTCCTTACACTTTCATGCCGCCTTCCTCGTGCTCTCTCCGGCTTGAGCAGAGACGCACACCGCACGGTTCACACGGAGGAATATTGACACTTTGTCGTTTTTCTGCACATGCATCATTTCACAGCAAAAAGACTAAGTGTCAAAATTCCTCCGTGTACAGTTTCTCAGAAAAAATTTAAAATTTAAAAAATTTATTTTTAATAAATTACTGCTCAAACATGAACTTTCTGTTACTTTTTAGTTTACTGGTTCATATGGAGCGCATTCACAGAGGGGCCCTTCCTTACACCTTCAAGCCGAGTACCTGACGCTCTCTCCGGCTTGAAGAGCGACACACACTGCCTGTATCACGCGGAGGAATTTTGACACTAAGTCGTTTTTTTGAGCGTGCATCATTTCTCAAAAAACGTCTAAATGTCAAAATTCCTCCCTTTATCAGAAAAATCACTAAAAGTGTCAAAATTCCTCCAGGCTGCGTTTGTGTGTTTCTCCTCAAGCCGGAGAGAGCTTGAGTTGAGCGGATTCACAGCGAAGCCCTTCCTTACACTTTCATGCCGCCTTCCTCGTGCTCTCTCCGGCTTGAGCAGAGACGCACACCGCACGGTTCACACGGAGAAATATTGACACTTTGTCGTTTTTCTGCACGTGCATCATTTCACAGCAAAAAGACTAAGTGTCAAAATTCCTCCGTGTACAGTTTCTCAGAAAAATTTTTAAAAATTTATTTTTAATAAATTACTGCTCAAACATGAACTTTCTGTTACTTTTTAGTTTACTGGTTCATATGGAGCGCATTCACAGAGGGGCCCTTCCTTACACCTTCAAGCCGAGTACCTGACGCTCTCTCCGGCTTGAAGAGCGACACACACTGCCTGTATCACGCGGAGGAATTTTGACACTAAGTCGTTTTTTTGAGCGTGCATCATTTCTCTAAAAACGTCTAAATGTCAAAATTCCTCCCTTTATCAGAAAAATCACTAAAAGTGTCAAGATTCCTCCAGGCTGCGTTTGTGTGTTTCTCCTCAAGCCGGAGAGAGCTTGAGTTGAGCGGATTCACAGCGAAGCCCTTCCTTACACTTTCATGCCGCCTTCCTCGTGCTCGCTCCGGCTTGAGCAGAGACGCACACCGCACGGTTCACACGGAGGAATATTGACACTTTGTCGTTTTTCTGCACATGCATCATTTCACAGCAAAAAGACTAAGTGTCAAAATTCCTCCGTGTACAGTTTCTCAGAAAAAATTTAAAATTTAAAAAATTCATTTTTAATAAATTACTGCTCAAACATGAACTTTCTGTTACTTTTTAGTTTACTGGTTCATATGGAGCGCGTTCACAGAGAGGGGCCCTTCCTTACACCTTCAAGCCGAGTACCTGACGCTCTCTCCGGCTTGAAGAGCGACACACACTGCCTGTATCACGCGGAGGAATTTTGACACTAAGTCGTTTTTTTGAGCGTGCATCATTTCTCTAAAAACATCTAAATGTCAAAATTCCTCCCTTTATCAGAAAAATCACTAAAAGTGTCAAGATTCCTCCAGGCTGCGTTTGTGTGTTTCTCCTCAAGCCGGAGAGAGCTTGAGTTGAGCGGATTCACAGCGAAGCCCTTCCTTACACTTTCATGCCGCCTTCCTCGTGCTCGCTCCGGCTTGAGCAGAGACGCACACCGCACGGTTCACACGGAGGAATATTGACACTTTGTCGTTTTTCTGCACGTGCATCATTTCACAGCAAAAAGACTAAGTGTCAAAATTCCTCCGTGTACAGTTTCTCAGAAAAAATTTAAAATTTAAAAAATTTATTTTTAATAAATTACTGCTCAAACATGAACTTTCTGTTACTTTTTAGTTTACTGGTTCATATGGAGCGCATTCACAGAGGGGCCCTTCCTTACACCTTCAAGCCGAGTACCTGACGCTCTCTCCGGCTTGAAGAGCGACACACACTGCCTGTATCACGCGGAGGAATTTTGACACTAAGTCGTTTTTTTGAGCGTGCATCATTTCTCAAAAAACGTCTAAATGTCAAAATTCCTCCCTTTATCAGAAAAATCACTAAAAGTGTCAAGATTCCTCCAGGCTGCGTTTGTGTGTTTCTCCTCAAGCCGGAGAGAGCTTGAGTTGAGCGGATTCACAGCGAAGCCCTTCCTTACACTTTCATGCCACCTTCCTCGTGCTCTCTCCGGCTTGAGCTGAGACGCACACCGCACGGTTCACACGGAGGAATATTGACACTTTGTCGTTTTTCTGCACGTGCATCATTTCACAGCAAAAAGACTAAGTGTCAAAATTCCTCCGTGTACAGTTTCTCAGAAAAAATTTAAAATTTAAAAAATTTATTTTTAATAAATTACTGCTCAAACATGAACTTTCTGTTACTTTTTAGTTTACTGGTTCATATGGAGCGCATTCACAGAGGGGCCCTTCCTTACACCTTCAAGCCGATTACCTGACGCTCTCTCCGGCTTGAAGAGTGACACACACTGCCTGTATCACGCGGAGGAATTTTGACACTAAATCGTTTTTTTGAGCGTGCATCATTTCTCAAAAAACGTCTAAATGTCAAAATTCCTCCCTTTATCTCAATCTTAATTGAGTAATTAATATCTTAATTACTGCTCAAACATGAACTTTCTGTTACTTTTTAGTTTAATCAGAAGTACTTCTCCAATGATGTTTAAATCTGTTGTGGCCATGCGTTTTTAAAACACTTTTACAAGGTCTAGCAGCTTTATATTTATGTGTGATTTATATTTATATATTTGTGTGATATGTGACAGGAAAGTATCCTTGCTGTGTATTTAAGCACATCCAGACAGCGAGTGTTTTCTTGACCCAAGAAACTCTTAAAATGTGTTCTCATCTCGTGCAGAAGTGGTACAGTCAAAATGCTGCTTCTGTAACTGCATGAGAGAATATGAGTCTGTAAGTTTCCTGCTGAAATTCTGGATATAGAGGAGGACAGTTACAGCAAATATTATGAGAGAGAGAGAGAGAGAGAGAGAGCAAGAGAGCAGTTACATATAGTACAAAAAGTGTTTAAAAGAATCATGAATCAAGCTAGCACGTGTACATGTCTGATTGTACAGATTTATTTTGTTCTAACTTTGATTTTAAAAGCCATTGGATGTCAAACCCCTGCTCACCTAACTCAAACCATAATTGAGGGTTAAGAGAGATAGCAGCTGACAGTCTGCTGTGACTCGACCCCTCCCCCACCAGCCTCTGATTGCTCTCGCCCAGCCCGCCCTTCCCCCACCGCCTGACTGAGATCGCCCTTCCCCACAGCAGCCCAGAGACTTCAGTGGAGTGAGATGAACTCCAGACTGACAGATAGATAGAGAGTTAATCAGAAGTGCTTCTCGAATGATGTATAAATCTGTTGTGGCCATGCGTTTTTAAAACACTTTTACAAGGTCTAGCAGCTTTATATTTATGTGTGATTTATATTTATATATTTGTGTGATATGTGACAGGAAAGTATCCTTGCTGTGTATTTAAGCACATCCAGACAGCGAGTGTTTTCTTGACCCAAGAAACTCTTAAAATGTGTTCTCATCTCGTGCAGAAGTGGTACAGTCAAAATGCTGCTTCTGTAACTGCATGAGAGAATATGAGTCTGTAAGTTTCCTGCTGAAATTCAGGAGATAGAGGAGGACAGTTACAGCAAATATTATGAGAGAGAGAGAGAGAGAGCAAGAGAGCAGTTACATATAGTACAAAAAGTGTTTAAAAGAATCATGAATCAAGCTAGCACGTTTAGATGTCTGATTGTACAGATTTATTTTGTTCTAACTTTGATTTTAAAAGCCATTGGATGTCAAACCCTAATTGAGAACTGACAGTCTCCTGTGACTCGCACCCCTCCCCCCCAGCCTCCGATCGCTCTTGCTCAGCCCGCCCTTCCCCCACCGCCTGACTGAGATCGCCCTTCCCCCACAGCAGCACAGAGACTTCAGTGGAGTGAGATGAACTCCATACTGGCAGCTAGATAGAGAGTTAATCAGAAGTGCTTCTCCAATGATGTATAAATCTGTTGTGGCCATGCGTTTTTAAAACACTTTTACAAGGTCTAGCAGCTTTATATTTATGTGTGATTATATGTGTGATTTATATTTATATATCTGTGTGATATGTGACAGGAAAGTATCCTTGCTGTGTATTTAAGCACATCCAGACAGAGTGAGTGTTTTCTTGACCCAAGAAACTCTTAAAATGTGTTCTCATCTCGTGCAGAAGTGGTACAGTCAAAATGCTGCTTCTGTAACTGCATGAGAGAATATGAGTCTGTAAGTTTCCTGCTGAAATTCTGGAGATAGAGGAGGACAGTTACAGCAAATATTATGAGAGAGAGAGAGAGAGAGAGAGAGAGCAAGAGAGCAGTTACATATAGTACAAAAAGTGTTTAAAAGAATCATGAATCAAGCTAGCACGTTGTTAGATAAAAATAATTTGGATATTGAATAATTCAAGAAACCCTTTGAGGTTGAGCAATGCAGCAAGAAATACAGGATCGATCCCGGGTGCCAAGAAATGAGACTGACACAGAATGTAGCTCAATCATGGACACAGTTTATTCGCTGTCCAGGGGTACAAATTATAGGTGAAAAACAAGAAGTGAAACCATCCATTTAGCAACTGGAAATACATATAAGGACATGATTACAATCACATGGTTTCTGGGTCAGTCTAGGGGTAAGCAAGATGATATAATGTCTAGATATTTGTCCAATGGGACATGAGAAAAAGTCTCAAGTCATCAGAACAGAACACATGGTCATCAGTAGACAGGCACAAGATGTTTTTGAACCTTACAATGGCCACTTTAAGACAGAATGTCTTATCTTAGAAACATCATTGTGCACATCAAACTTGATTATTGTATACATATCATATAAACTCATATTTCCTTTTAGAGAGGAGGTTACTGTTTTATTAGCTCGTAGATTATCTGTCATCTGTACTATAATAGACATTTGTTTTCCTCAAGGTGTAGTTGCATACAAATCCAACATTCTCCGTCTATCTCATTCTTTAAAGCACCTCGTTGTAGAAGCGCCAATACACATGCATAATTTCCTTCACATCTGGCTTTAGCTGCTCTAACTCATTGATAGCCGTCTTCTCCTGATCTGGTCCACAGTAATATATTCCTGCATCAGAAGGCTGTACATCAGGTATTGTAACATTCAGTATCAATGAGTGTTCTTTCCTTCCATCACTCCGGACTACTCCTATCTGGTCTACTAACACTGCACTTACTATAAATCGTCCTTTAATTTTCCACTATTCTGGTCCAACAGACACTTTTACTTCTGACCAACTACATGACCCAGTACAAAAGTATAGTCCATTACGGTACAGATCTCACATTAAATTTATGTTAAGGCCTATTTTCCCTAAATCAACACTTATAGGATCGCACACAAAGATTTCATTCCTCGCTTATACACTTCGAATATCCCGTATTGTAATGTGAACAGATATAACACACTCTTGTCTGGGAACGGTCTCTCAAGAATGATCTCATCCAGTCTTGGGTCTTCCACTTGGCGAAATAAACAATATCTTCGCTGAACACTGCAACAGCTTCTGCAACTGAGCACTGTGTAAACCCTTCTAGAGATGGTATATCCATTAATAAGAATTTGGCCCTTAGTGCATACAGGGGGTGTAAGGAGTTAACACTGTTTGACTCAATGGGCCATATATCTTCTAGCTTCGGATGACCCCCACCTCACTATTAGAGGTAGTTCTTTCCTCAGCTCAATCAGTGTTTTGCTCCTCCCTGTTAGGCATTAAGGTGAATCCGCTTTTGAGATTCAATTCTGAATTGGAGCTTGCCTGCTCTCCTGAAGGACTGCGCTTTATCCTTGAAGCGTGTATCCACTGCGGTTGGTAATCTGTCAGAACTCCCGTCCTCGTCACAGCGTTCACAGTGGCAGGTCCAAGATACCTCGGCTCTCCCACCTTCGTCGGTTTCAAGTTTTTGATCAGCACACTCTCTCCTGGAACAAAAGGGTGAGTGGGCTTTTCTGAGGGGAGAGGAAGACACAGAGAAACATCAGCACATACAGAATTTAGTTTTTCGATGAGGGAAGTCACGTAGTCCTTCTGTATCACCTCCAGGTCACCTAGGGAAGTAATGCCTGAGCAGCCTTTCACCCATGGAGTAGGGAAAAGGCCTACCCATTAGAATTTCAAATGGTGAGGATTTAGTAGTGGAAGATGGAGTCATTCTTATCTCTGCCAATACTGTGGGCAGCTAATCTAGCCATCTCTTTCCGGTGTCAATGGAGGCTTTTGTAAGCCTTCTTTTGATGGTTTGATTGAGGCATTCAACATTTGATGAAGACTGCGGATGGTAAGGAGTGTGAAATTGCCAGTGAATTGACAATGCTTTGGCCAAGAGTTGCGTTACCTTTGACGCAAATGGCGTCCCGTTATCGCTTTCAATAGTGGTAGGTATGCCAAATCAAGGAATTATTTCCTTGGTTAGAATTTGCTCCACTGTTTTAGCATCTTCTTTTGCGCATGGAAATGCTTCTGGCCACTTTGAGAATCTATCCACAATTACTAAAAGATATTTCAAATTTCCTATTGGCGGCATGTGCGTTTTTAAAATCAATTTGCACAATCTGTGGATGTGGCAGTGCGCCATGTTTAGCTGGTTTGTGCGGATTTACTTTGGCACATGTAAGACATGCATCTAGCACGAGCTTAGCAGTTTTTTGTACTTCTGCAATACAATACAGTTGATTGATTACTTGTACTACTTTTGCACAACTTGTGTATGACAAACCATGGTAATGTCTGATGAGGACTATTAATCCTAACTTCGGAAGCGCTATTTTTCCCTTTTCGTCTCTCAAAATTCCATCTTTATCTGGGGCACATTTGTGTTTTCCCCAGTGCTCCAAATCAGTTTGTGTTGGTTGGCTCTGCAAGATCTTGATGTCGATATCAGATCCGTTAGTTACGTGCATGGTCATAATTAACTGTCTTTGGTTACCCGTGACGAACGGTGATTTAATTTGTGCTTTTGCAGCTTCTTTGGCAGCTTCATCTGCATTTCTGTTTCCTATAGCTTGTTCATCATCTCCTACTGCGTGACCTTTCACCTTTACTATGGCCACTTCGGAGGGAAGCTGTACTGCCTTAGTCAATTGCCCTATCAGGTTAGAGTAAGCTATGGGTTTTTACCATCTGCTGTTTTAAAATCTCTCGCTTTCCATGTTTTAGCAAAATGATGTACTGCCCCCCATTTATACTTTGAATCAGTGTAGATTGTTACACGTTTTCCTTCCATTAATTCACATGCTCAAATGAGCTTGAGCTGAATTATAGTCTAATGCGAAAGCCTCTAATGCTTCCACCAGTATCCGACACCACAGGGTAGCCACAAAGGTAGACACCATCGGAAGGTTGAGCACGATCCATCAATACAGATATGCTTCCCCCATCCAGGGGCGTGTCCAAAAGATCGGCCCTGGAGGAACATGAGGAAGTCAATTGTCTGTCATTCCAAGAACGCTCAGCAGCGCAGGGTTAATGGATGTGGATGGCTTAATGGTGAGATTTTTGGTAGCCAGCAGAGTTGCCTCATAACCTGAACGTCGTTGCGCTGTCATATGCTGTGTTTGCATGTTGTGCAAAATAGCTCCTACCTGATGGGAGGTATAAAGGATCAATGGATGCGACAAAACAATTCTCTCTGCCATCTGTACAATCAGAGCAGCCCCAGCTACCACCCGCAGGCATGCTGGCATACCTGAAGCTATATTATCTAGTTTTCTAGACAGGTACGCTAATGGTCTGTACGTGGAACCGTGCTGTTGCAACAGACGCCAAAGGCCACACCCTCCATCTCACGAATATGCAGGTGAAAGTCTCGGTAATAGTCGGGAAGGCCCAATGCAGGTGCTGTGGTGATGGCTTCTTTCAGTGCAGTGAAATGCAGTTCCGCTTCATCCGTCCACTGTAAAGGAGTACTTGGAGGGGCTTTATGGTCAATCAGGTGTCTCAAATGTCTGTCATGTAATGCACAATCAGGAATCCAAGATCTGCAATAATTCAGTTCTAGGGGACTTCATTTCTCTGATCAACTGGACCCTGTCTTGAGATTGCTTTCAAACCTGGCATTATGATGTGTCCCAGGTACGTCACCTTCGACTTGACCCACTGAAGCTTTTCTTTCGAAGCCTTGAATCCAGCTTGGGCGAGCACGTTGCAGACGATGATGGAGGCCTTTTCACAGTCTTCCTGTGTTTCCCCGGAAACCAGGATGTCATCTGCATATTGAAGCACACAAACTGTAGAAGGCAAATTAGTCATTTTAGCCAATGTTCTTTGCATTGCTGCCGAGAAAACAGCGGGTGAGTCAATGAAACCCTGTGCAAGGCGTGTCCACATCAGCTGTCTACCTTGAAATGTAAAAGCTAAGATAGGCTGAGTTTCTGGATGTACAGATACAGAGAAGAATGCTGCGCAAAGATCAATAACTGTGAAATATTTGTGTGTGCACGGAATAGAATTGATAACAGTTGGAACGTCAGGTACAATATGAGCTAAAGGTGTTATTAATTGGTTCACTACCCTCAAGTCCTAAGTCAATCGCCATGTCTTTCCATCCGCCTTGACCACCGGATACACAGGTGTGTTGTACAGTGAGTGTATTGGTATGAGGACACCCTGCTGCACAAAATTATCAATCAGTGGTTTGATACCAAGTTCCTTGTCTTTGGACAAAGGATATTGTTTAATATAGACTGGTTTGTCAGTCTTTAATTTAGCTTTGTAAGGTTCCATGTCTATGAAACCTGTGTCATCTTTGTATTGTGACCACAAAGATGGATTAATCATGTGATGCACCATCCGAGACGTGTCTGGTTGTAGCTCACTGTGCTGTGGTTCACTCTGTGGTTCACTGGTTTCTTCCCATGTTAATGTTGGCAAAGGATTCACAGAGACCTGCAAATTAGACTGGAAGGAAAACACAACTTGTTTTTCCGTAAAGTTAATGTCCGGGCAATGTTCAATTTATGCATGAAATCTCGTCCCAATAAATTCATTGGAGCTTCTGGAATATTTGTGAATTTGTGAAAAAATGGTTTACCTCCAAAGGGGGCGTTACATGGCATTCAATACTAGTTCCAGATATACCTACAGAGTTAACTATTCGATTACTAAGTGGCCCTTCATAAAATTCGATGAGATCGACGTCACAACAGCTCCAGAGTCCAAAAGGAATGTCTGTGGTTGACCATGTACCATCAAAGTGATATAAGGTAAATCCTTACTATGATTTGAGAAAGCTAAGGTCACCATTGATAAATCTGGAACTGATTTCTGGCGTTATTGCTGATTCTTTGGCCACATGGTAGGATAATTTCCTAAGTCATTCCTGTGTTGTTGTGACTTTGTCCACGGCTTCCCCATTTGTCGCCCTCTCCACGCTCTGCAATTGCTGCGGACATGACCTTCCTTCCCACAGAAATAATACGCTAAACGTCTTGACCCGGCTGCGGGCTGTTTCACTTCCACCTTTTGGTCGCGAACTTTCGATTGAGGGTTTTGTGTTGTATACATTGCTGTCTCGGTTTTGACTGCGAAACCACCAGATGAATCTAGTTCCCTAATTCTCTCGCCTAATGCGTCTATTTCCATATTGTGAAGGTTGGTAGTGGTGATTCTGATTAATTTTGCGTTCAAAGCCTGCATATTGTTCAAGAAAGTGTTAGTAAACAAAGCTTTCATGTCAGACATTTTTAGTGGCTTCATATTTATTGCGTTTGCAGCTCTTGTCCATACCATCGCATTCTGGCTGAATGCCTTAGTTTCACTTCCTCTACTCTCCATTTTAAAATCAGTCTGCAACTCTTTAGGTTTCGTTACGCAAGGTGCAGAGGGGTCATGGCCCGTATAGTAGGCCGGTGGCTTTGCTGCTGCGAGTCTCTTTTGTTGAGATATGAACGCTGTAACATTTTTTTTTCAGGTCCTTCATCCCGAGTCTTCTTCATTTCTTTCCAGACATTGAAACTTTTGTCATATAATTATAATCCCATTCTGCATCGCCTCACCCTTCTTTCACTTCCTCGGTAAATGAACCTCTCTTGGATACGTGAGTTCAATTTGTGGTTTCATCTATTCTGACCATTTCAGCCAAATCACTAATATACGGTTCGGTGTAAATTCCTTGGTCGTTTCTATACATGAATTCAGCCGGCATTTCATTGGGTAATGGTATAGAGACTGAACCTCCCATCTTCCACTTGTAGTCTATTATTGATTAGTTTCAGTTGTTAGTAAGCGTGCTCAACCCCAACTGTTATGCATGTATCGTATTGTGACGTGGGTGATGGTCCTAGGTTAGGCTCACACAAGACTTTTCGTCCTGATCGCCTCTAAAATCACCTTCTTTTATTTGGGTGTTTTAATCTAATGTTGGGCTCTCGCCTTATCTGTCCAGCTTTGCCAAACAGAGTCCAGGTCGCCCCTAAAAACACCTTCTTTTATGTCACAGTATTTCAACATGCAATGACAATTGATATTATGTTTTAACAATATTGAAAAATTGCAAATTTGTTTTTACGTAAACTAATATGCGCTGCCGTTGATCCGAGAGCACAGTGTGATCAGTACTGTACCCTCCAACCACCATCCCAGTTAATAGCTAATTAAAGCTACCGTTGTTGCGATCCGGCTAAACACAATGGCCGTAGTTGCCACAGTGTCACAACGATGGATATTTCTCCACTAACAATTGGTGGTTCCCAATCACTCCTGCTAATAGTTAATTAAAACTACTGTTTGCCAATCATAGTGGCACAACAATGGAAGGTGCTTTCCACTAGCCTACAAGTGATTACAAAAAAGAAAACTTCTCATGCGTCCACGAGATTTGTTTTCAACAACAGGATCCTACGGGGTAGTGCTTTATTCAAAAAGACACTTACCCTTGCTCTGTAGGTCCTCCGATCTTCGGCGCGCTTTTCTCTTTTCCCGGTTCTCAGGGAGAATCCCCCCCACTTTTCGCGGACGAGCCCCCAAACTGTTAGATAAAAATAATTTGGATATTGAATATTTCAAGAAACCCTTTGAGGTTGAGCAATGCAGCAAGAAATACAGGATCGATCCCGGGTGCCAAGAAATGAGACTGACACAGAATGTAGCTCAATCATGGACACAGTTTATTCGCTGTCCAGGGGTACAAATTATAGGTGAAAAACAAGAAGTGAAACCATCCATTTAGCAACTGAAAATACATATAAGGACATGATTACAATCACATGGTTTCCACTAGCCAGTCTAGGGGTAAGCAAGATGATATAATGTCTAGATATTTGTCCAATGGGACATGAGAAAAAGTCTCAAGTCATCAGAACAGAACACATGGTCATCAGTAGACAGGCACAAGATGTTTTTGAACCTTACACACGTGTACATGTCTGATTGTACAGATTTATTTTGTTCTAACTTTGATTTTAAAAGCCATTGGATGTCAAACCCCTGCTCACCTAACTCAAACCATAATTGAGGGTTAAGAGAGATAGTAGGGATGGGCATATCGATGCCGCAGTATCGATATATCGATACTCACAAGCTACTTACTTGGTATCGATATCTCCACAAAAATATCGATATTAAAAATTCAATGAATAATTTCTGCAAAACGTGTTTTCGGTACTTCTGTTTAATGTTTGTGCTAAAACTGAAATCCGCTCTCTGACATTTAGCTCACCCGTGTCACGTGATGACTGTGAGAAACGCGAGCAACGTGCCCCGCCCACACGTACACGTGCTACTTTTCAACGGCAGAAAAAAGTATTGCGAGATGCTATATTTGTGACAAGAAAGTGTCACACAGCAGCAGCACAAGCAACCTCTTTAAACATTTTTATTTATTTGTTGTGAAATTTACTTTTGTAATAAATTTATTAATGGCCAATATGTCTTATGTGTCATGTGTGGATGTAATTTGCCTTTAAGTTTTATATATATATATATATATATATATATATATATATATATATATATATATATAATATATATAGTGTTCTATATATATATATATATATATATATATATATATATATATATACACACACACATATATATATATATATATATATATATATATATATATATATTTAACTTTACATTTTTTTTAAAAAATCACATACACATTTAAGAAATAATCGATATCGGTAAAATTATACCCAAAAATATCGGTATCGTATCGAATTTAAAAAGTCAGGTATCGCCCATCCCTAAGAGATAGCAGCTGACAGTCTGCTGTGACTCGACCCCTCCCCCACCAGCCTCTGATTGCTCTCGCCCAGCCCGCCCTTCCCCCACCGCCTGACTGAGATCGCCCTTCCCCCACAGCAGCGCAGAGACTTCAGTGGAGTGAGATTAACTCCAGACTGACAGATAGATAGAGAGTTAATCAGAAGTACTTCTCCAATGATGTATAAATCTGTTGTGGCCATGCGTTTTTAAAACACTTTTACAAGGTCTAGCAGCTTTATATTTATGTGTGATTTATATTTATATATTTGTGTGATATGTGACAGGAAAGTATCCTTGCTGTGTATTTAAGCACATCCAGACAGCGAGTGTTTTCTTGACCCAAGAAACTCTTAAAATGTGTTCTCATCTCGTGCAGAAGTGGTACAGTCAAAATGCTGCTTCTGTAACTGCATGAGAGAATATGAGACTGTAAGTTTCCTGCTGAAATTCAGGAGATAGAGGAGGACAGTTACAGCAAATATTATGAGAAAGAGAGAGAAGAGAGCAAGAGAGCAGTTACATATAGTACAAAAAGTGTTTTTAAAAGAATCATGAATCAAGCTAGCACGTTTACGTCTGATTGTACAGATTTATTTTGTTCTAACTTTGATTTTAAAAGCCATTGGATGTCAAACCCTAATTGAGAACTGACAGTCTCCTGTGACTCGCACCCCTCCCCCCCCAGCCTCGATCGCTCTAGCTCAGCCCGGCCTTCCCCCACCGCCTGACTGAGATCGCCCTTCCCCCACAGCAGCACAGAGACTTCAGTGGAGTGAGATGAACTCCAGACTGGCAGCTAGATAGAGAGTTAATCAGAAGTGCTTCTCCAATGATGTATAAATCTGTTGTGGCCATGCGTTTTTAAAACACTTTTACAAGGTCTAGCAGCTTTATATTTATGTGTGATTATATGTGTGATTTATATTTATATATTTGTGTGATATGTGACAGGAAAGTATCCTTGCTGTGTATTTAAGCACATCCAGACAGAGTGAGTGTTTTCTTGACCCAAGAAACTCTTAAAATGTGTTCTCATCTCGTGCAGAAGTGGTACAGTCAAAATGCTGCTTCTGTAACTGCATGAGAGAATATGAGTCTGTAAGTTTCCTGCTGAAATTCTGGAGATAGAGGAGGACAGTTACAGCAAATATTATGAGAGAGAGAGAGAGAGAGAGAGAGAGAGAGAGAGCAAGAGAGCAGTTACATATAGTACAAAAAGTGTTTAAAAGAATCATGAATCAAGCTAGCACGTGTACATGTCTGATTGTACAGATTTATTTTGTTCTAACTTTGATTTTAAAAGCCATTTGATGTCAAACCCCTGCTCACCTAACTCAAACCATAATTGAGGGTTAAGAGAGATAGCAGCTGACAGTCTGCTGTGACTCGCACCCCTCCCCCACCAGCCTCTGATCGCTCTTGCCCAGCCCGCCCTTCCCCCACCGCCTGACTGAGATCGCCCTTCCCCCACAGCAGCGCAGAGACTTCAGTGGAGTGAGATGAACTCCAGACTGACAGATAGATAGAGAGTTAATCAGAAGTGCTTCTCCAATGATGTATAAATCTGTTGTGGCCATGCGTTTTTAAAACACTTTTACAAGGTCAAGCAGCCCGCCCTTCCCCACCGCCTGACTGAGATCGCCCTTCGCCCACATGGTACCCCTCTTCGTCGCGGTGCACCGTAGAGGGGCCTCCGATAGATTTGAATCCCTCATGTCTTCATTTAGGTGAGATATTTTATAATTGTACTTTTTTCCTTTCTTTTTTTATTTGGTTGTGTCTCTCATCCAGCGACATATAGCAACCGTCGCTATGGGTAAACAACACCAGGACTCTGTCCTAGAATTCTGTATGGATATTATGACTATTATACTATATGGATATTTCTTTCTCAGTACTGATTATGAAGTTGTGGTAAATTAAATAGCATAATGCAGAAATGTTTGCATTAATATTATATGGTCATCCGCAGCCTGGCAAAGAGGTGGATGCATTCTGGGAAGTGATGTGTTTTAATGTAATGGCTACATATTCCCGTGTTTCCTTCACTTAGACATTCATGCTGATTCTTTTAAATGTTCGAGCAAGGATATAAAATATTAAGACTGTACTTTTTCATTATGATTGATATTTTGGCGCAATTTTGTACAATGCGTCACACTGTGTGCGACGATCCCAGAAACCATCGTGATTCCACCACGGTAAGTAGCCTACTACAGTCAAATAAGGTTTTTAACGGTTTTAAGTCTGGCAAGTCAAAGTTTACAAGTACCCTGATCACGTTATTCCTGTTTGTTTATCAATTTGAATTAAGTCAGAACAAAAGGATGTGTTAAAAATATAATGATAGAAGAACCCTTGCTCACACAATGACTTCTTTTTAAAGTCATTCATTTTTTATGATATTGTGATTGCATGAATAAATAAGAGGAGCATTAGACATTATATATATATATATTTTATATATATATATATATATATATATATATATATATATATATATATATATATATATATATATATATATTATTATATTAGACGTCTTAGCCTAGTAGTTATTTATATTGTAATATGTAGTTTGTTGATCTATTCTATTTTGGTTTGTTGTTCTCTTTCTCTGCAGGTTCCTTAATCTCATCGTATCCCTCATCTTAATACTTATTAGCAGCAACTTATTATTATTATTTTTTAAAAAGGCTATTTTAAGAGCCACATTTGTCTTGTTACTTTCTCTACTGTTGTATTGTGTTTTTTCTCTCTCTCTCTTGAGGTTTTACTGTCTCTCCTCCCTCCCCTTTGAGTGGTGTTTTTGTTTGTTTTCGTTTGTCCCTGTGTGTTTATAGTGTGTTTATATTGTGTGCCGTGTCCGATCCTGAGATGGACCATCGCCAGAAGGAGATTAGTGACCTTGTCAATCAGGCTGCATATCAGGCTCACCTCCGAGAGCTTGAACAGCACATTAGCATGCACCAGAAAGCAGAACCATCCACCAGTCAGCCTTCCATCAGTCATCTATCCACCAGCCAGCCATCAAACAGGAAGCAAGAGGTTAGGTGGATTAAGAGGGACAGTGATGGAAACATTATTTACGGCAGGCCCAGATCATCCCGAAAACGAGGAGGTCAGATTTTTTTTTACATTCATGTTTATTAAATTGTAGACTTTATCTCCAGATCTAGTTTTACATCTTGAAATGGTATACAAAATGATCACAAGTCATAGGTCTGAATTAGAACATATCTGAGGTTATTATTACATACCAGTGCCTAGCTTCAGGTAAAGTTTGTTTCATTGAGTGTAAAAAGCAACAGCTTTTTTTTGCTACAGCAGGTCCCAGTCTCAGCCAGAGTCAGAAGACAGGTGTCTCTCATGTCAGGGCTCCAGAAACCAGTGGGGAAGTAACCAGTGACTTTCCTTCCGTTACTGCAGGTGTGTTCTTTATTTTGACTACACTGGTTCAAAACAATATGTTCATTTCGTATGTTAATATTTATTATTACTACAGTTTTTCAAAATTGTGCATTGTTTTAACAGAGTCCTTCCTTCAAGAGCTTAAATGCTCACTGGGTGAGGACATACATGAGGATGAAATACCACCTCAAACCTCAACAGACTGGTCGACCCGAAAGAGCCTCATATCAGGGTGGTGGGAGAAAGAGAGACCCCGACTGGTCCGCACCATGGTGGCTGGACATCATGCGGCAACTCGGATCTGCCAACATTGTGGAAACGGTCCAGCCATTATCCGTTGTTGTGACTGCCGACCACACCCATTCCTCTGTGGCCAGTGTGATGTATATATATATATATATATATATATAATATATATATATATATAATACAGGGTCCACCAAGGTCAAGTGTTTCACAACAGGGATTCAATGACACTTGGATTTTTTCATCCGTTGCCTCCCACAACTTGTGTTGTGGAGAGGGTTCTAACCCAGTGTGGTAAGTTGTAGTTTTTGAAAGTCACATAAATAAATATGTTATTCTTTAATTCTCATCCATGTTGTTGTTTTTTTCAAGAGCGTCTTGTACCTTTGGAGATGCCAGAGACAATATGCGGTTGTCTACAAGAATCGTCCAGTGTCATCGCAGGCAGTCCATAGTTGTGGTTACAATGAATGGTAAGAAGAACTTTATGGGTGGGGTGGGGGTCACTTCTGTAGAAGTGTCTGCAGAATTTCAGCAATAGGTATTTGCTGATCACACCTCGTATATACTCCCTCTCACTTTGTCACAACTATGAACATATAAAAATCATGATTATGTTACATTCATACATGTTACATTGTGGAACACATATCCAGAAATTTTCTTTATCATGGCTGGAAATCCAATTCAATAGGTTGTGTGTTGTGTGTTGATTAGATTGTCTGGGCCCACCTATGTGGAGGAAAACAGTTAACCTTTGTTTGAATGGGGATAGTTAATTTGCCTGACAAAAGTGTGACATCCAATAGAGTGCCTTACAGCATGTTTGTAGAAGTGTCCTCCTGGTCCATCCTTAGTCAAAGGTTCCCATATCAGTTGTCAGAATGACACAGTTTGCGTCTGTCAAAATTAACTGTGAGTATATATTTCCTTCTTTTTCCAGGGCGATATAATCTCAGATTGCCTCAGATTAGATGCAAGGCATGTGAAGCCACTTGGAGTCCTGGAGTGGATGACCTGATCCATAATCACTACTGGCCTGCCACTTCTCACCATTCAACTGTGTACTCAACAGATGTCCTTTTTTCTTTTGAAGAGCTGAAGATGGCAGCACCAGGGATGTCTAGCCGAGCATTTCTTAGAATGCTGGATCAACGCACTGTTCGCTTTGGCCGTGTAAGTATTTGTGGTAATAACTGTGTAACTCAATAAATAATACTATGAGGGCATGATGATGATGATGATTGAAAGTACACATGAACATTTGCACTGTTTAGGAAAAAAGTTGTTAAATTTAGACCCTTCATAAACAACCATAAACTCATGTTCTCTCATCAGTCTTGCAGTTTGCACTGAAACATTTATGAAAAAACAGGTCATTCTGAAGATCTCAACTTCAACTCCATTGGCTACAGACTTTGACATCTTCTCCCCAATATCATGTTTTTACATCCCGAAATGTATCCATTTAGAGCATTTTACTTCAGTGCAGTACATATTTAATTTGATCTGTTTTACTGTTCTCTTTTACTGAACTCTTTTGCTGAACTCTTTTGAAACAGAGCAGTAACATCACAGCAGACAGCTTCCGGAAAAGCTTCTTGGAGTGGGAAGCTGTCCGATTCGAAGTGGAAAAATAATGCCAGGAGGACCACTTTGACTGCCCAGCATGCAGCCCAGACATGCTTGCAGTTTCTGTTGATGGACAAGAGTGCAGCAAGGTATTTACAAAATCCTGTGTGTGCATTGACGGTTCATTACTTTGAAAGCAACTGCTGTGAATTGAAAATCATATGAATATTTAAAGTTAATATGTATCTCTTTTATTTAGATCGGAGGAACAGGCCATCTTTGATGGCGTGTTCATCGCGAATGATGATGACGTTGCAAGATTTGTGGACCATGTCCATACCTCAACCAGTCATGTAAACTTGCACAACTACATTATATATACCTATAAAACACCACGTCCTATAGAGTACTTTGTTTGAACAAGTTTGGACTATTAACCATCTTCCATGTTTTAGGTCTCTGGAAGAGGTGTCTGTGGAGGGCAGTGGTCAGCGGTGCGCGAAACGTCTCAGAAGTCCTCAGGAAAAACAGACGAGGAGGGCCTGGAACTCGCTGTATGTCGTCATGGGGTTCTCCTTCGTGCCCTCAATATGTTCAGGGGGAGATTTTTGCCTACCCCCTGTACCTCCAAAGCAAATGACCTGTAAGCAAGTGACATTTTTCGCCATGGATGTGGCATGCAAGTACTGGCCTTACCTCCGGAGAGTGACAGAGAAATGCCCTGAGCTTCAGGATCTCCTCACCATGAGGCCATTTCTTTCTGTTTTTCATGCCAAAGCTCATGATTTCAAATGTGAGGTGAGAAAAAAGGATTGTCCATGACATTTTCTTTCCCTGAAAACCCTGCATAAGATTGTTGCCACTTAGGTTTTGTTTTTTGTTTTATTTTTTAAAGGTAAAATGGAGTGAAGCGTATCAGGAGGGGGCTGGTTCGACTCTTGGGGAAGAGGTGGAGCAGTGCAACGCCTTCCTCTCAAGGATTGCTGTTACCACAAAGCACATGTCAAAAGCAGGTAAGGTAACCAGTACATTTTGATCCTGAAGACAATGGTGAGCCACTTTGAGCTCATGCATATATGCTGACTCTGAAAATATAAAGCTCAGAATATTCAACACAAATGGATGGATCGATTATAATACCATCATCCTATTTTATTTGAAGGGAGGATAATAAGGAGGGGCAGTGTGATTTAAAAAAAAATACACGTCAGAGTACCATTTGCCATTTGCCTACTGTCCTGCGCCATTGTTTCATGCTACTACTTCACTATCCTGTGCTATTTACCTACTAATCCTTTCATGGGACTAGGGCTGGTTATTGAGTTCGATACTTTTTAGGTACCGACTGAATTGCCTCAATACTATCGAGTATCGAAACTCGTCTTGTTTTTCGGTACCAAATTTTTCCGGTATCGAAGTCAAGGTATCGGTATCAAATTACTTTTAACGATACCTAGCCCTACATGGGACAGTAATCAAATGGCACAAGACAGCAGATTAGTACCATAGTACTATACTGTAAGTTATTATCTTGCAAAAGTTTGTGGTACCTAACAAGTCTGCACACTCAGTTTCTTCTCCTACTGCTACTGGAAAGAAGGGTGATAATCTCATATTTTTTATTTTTTTATATTTATTTATATTTGCTGATGACGTGTGGAAAAGATTATCCCCATGGGGACAATATAGAACCTAACTAACCTAACAATACTCAACCTTAGCTACAAGTGTAGCCTCAGTTACAGAGAAATATGAAAATATTGGTTAGGCTTTATTTTACTCATACACCAGAAATAATGTTTTTTCATGGAATCAAGTATATTTCTTATCTCTTCATTTCTTCCTCTCAGTAACCACATCCCAAAACGCTGCTGATCTTGCCGCTGTAGCCAGGCGAATTGAGGAGCTGGTGGCAAATATAAAGATAATGACGGATGCAAAGGACGTGCCCGGATCCGCCGAAAGATCAGGGAGGGAAAAAAAAATTACTTTCTGTAGTGGAAAAGTATAACACCTTGGTTCCTAATGCAGAACATCTGACCTTAGACACCATTCTATCTGACGAGATTGTTTGGCCATGGCAGCTTACACACGGTGGTATGTAGGGATGGGTATCGTTAAGGTTGCTTAACGGTCCGGTACTTTAACGGTATTCTTATCGGTACTTTGTGTTGTGTGTGGTTTTTTTTTTAAGAAAAAATTGAGAACAGAATTAACATTGCTTTATTTTTTTTATGTAAAATTAATAAAAACAATTATTTATAGTGAAACAGCCATGTTTGAAGAAATAATTATATAAAAAACAAATGAATGTAAAACAAATTAAATAAACTATATTTTTCTGTAAAAGAACATACAGTGGTACGAAGCAACACGGGTGGGGCATGTAGGTAGGCTACAAAAGGACTCTTTAGCCATTCTTCTGAAGAAAGATTAACATATTTGCCTTTTCTGGCAAAAGCCGGGACCTTTCCTGGCTTAATGTGTTCCCTGCAGTTGAAAACACCCTTTCACTTGGGCCTGTTGCAACATTTGTGAGGAGGGGCAGAACAGCTCTCTTCTCCCACCACCACAACACAGGATCTTCAGCCATAGGAATGGGAGGCAGGCTTTTGTAGACCTCAACCTCTTGGCCAACACGTTCGCTAAGGGTGAGGGCCGAGGTATCCTGTTGGATGGTCAACCTCAATTTCCTGTCCTCCTCTGAGAACAGCTCCTCCAAGGCACTGCTTTTTTTCTGAAATGGAGGTATTGTCTCCTCCATTTCCTCACCTTCTCCTTCAGATGACTCATCCTTTTGCTGGTGCTCTGTATCTGTCTGTTCCAGCTCTGTTGTTAGTCCTGTCACAGTGTCAATAGCTTTCATCCTCAGTCTGTCCCAAGTTGCATCACTGACTAACCTCCCTTTGAATCTGGGGTTCATTGCTGTGGCCTCATGCAGGAAGGCTTGAATGTCATCATTCTGATATCGCTGGGAGAGGTTCTTCCACACCTTCTCTTTGATTGATGGCACAAACATTGTATCCTCATCCTTCAGAGTAAGATGTTCTTCCAGTTTTTGAAGGAAGAGTAAGATCTGTCCACTGGTGGTATTCTTTTCACATGACACACACAATGTGGATGTATAGAGGTTTCTCATGATCTGGACAAACTCCTCAGCCTTATGGAAGTCCTCATCTTTCAGACGGTCCAGGTTGTCCTAGGACAATGCTTTTCGCAGCCGTGGGTCCAAGGCTGCTGCTTGGATTGCTGGAAACTGCTCCATAAATCTCTCTATCATTAGATATAGAGAGTTCCACCTGGTCTTGACATCCAGGATGAGTGAGTGTTGTGGAAGGCCTGCAAGAACAACAAAAAACAACACACATTTATTTAGCACACACTTGAATATTGAATTATATAGTTTAGATGTGTGAATTTCAAAATAACACTTATAATAATAGATTCAACTTACCAAGGAGCTGTTGCTTTTCTGTCAACACCGTTTTAGACATGGAGGATCTCTTGAACCACACGACCACTGCTCTGATTCGGGCTGCCCATTTATCAATGGATGCAATTTTGTAAATTTTCTGTGCAGCCAGATTCAATGTATGTGCAAAACATCCTATTTTTAGGATCTGTAGCTTCTTGATAGCAATCTCCATATTGCTAGCATTATCAACAGTCACAGCTACAATCTTGCTCGGATCTATCTATCTATTTACTCTTCCAGGATGTCTGCGATCTCCTCGGCCACTACTTCGCCAGTTTGGGATTTGTACACTGCCCTGGTGTGGAGGACCTTCTGTTTTACACTGCCCTGGCTTGTGTAGTGCACTGTTAACTGTGAGATAGTGATCTTGCCGGAGGCTGGTCCACCCATCTGATGTGATGGCCAACTTTGGCACATCTTTCAGCTTTATAATGCATCTATATCTTAAAAATTAATATAACTATATACTGTGTAATGTATACTGACAGACTGTTACCTAAAACCGTTGTACTCCACTGTTGCAAAGGGGTGTAGGCCTTTCACTATGAACTTGGTCAAGGCTAAGTGGCAGTCGTTCACCCTCTCCTCAGGCATCCTCCCACTAGCTGCTAGGGTGAAGGGGCTTTGGGCTTGTTTTGGACCAGAGGTATTAGGAGGAGTTGATTGGTTCATAGTAGCTGCAGCTTTTTAAAAAAAAAAATATATAATAAAAAGGTTGCAAAATGTGGCCATTTGTTCAATGTTAACATTTGATCATGAACCTATGTTCACATGATTAAGTTAATTATGTGTCATTTCATCATTACAAATTAATTTCTGGATATCCTTTCTAAATATTATATTTATATGTAGGCTATTTTGTAAACTAACTTGAAGTGCTGTGCATTTAGCCAAATAAATGTTTACATACTGATTTTTCTTTATTTGGGCTTTTAAAAACCAGTAGAAAATATGTTGAATGCATAACGTAATTTCTCCCAAATGAAATCAACAGTATTTCAACGTAAGGTAAGCAAACCAATTAGGGAGATTGAACATTTATTTTAAATGACATGAACAACGTTGATTCAACTCGATGTTAGCATACCTGACGTAGATGGGGCAACCAGCAGAGACGAGCTAGCTAGGCAGTCGAAAACTTTGGCAAAGCATCTTGCAAAGTGCATTACGTTCAGACAAAGAAATGCAGATTGCTTGTGTTTCCGCCCTTACATGCAAAAATCTTGCCGCATTTATGACAACGAGCGTTGTCTGCATCAACTTTAGTGTAGTATAACCACACTTTTGAACGTGTTGCTCTATCAGCCATCGTCACTCTTTGTATTAAGCGGGAGTTTTTTCGTGCTGTTAAGTGTGTGCGCCGCGTGTGTGTGTGTGTGTGATAGACAGCGGCGCGCATGAGAAATCTCGCGGATCTCACAGACAAACGTCTTAATATTATCGCAAATTAGAAATGTTTGGTGAGATAAAATGTGCACGATAACATAATTAAGCAGGAATACATAGTACATTTATTTTTATTTTTTTCTCCAGCACCGACAGCAGAACCGATAGCGTCAGATCTTATCGATACTACGGTCTTTCATAATTTAGCACCGGGGCCAGTTTAGTACCACCCGGGTTTCGGTACCTATCCCAAGTGGTATGTACACAATTCTGTTGACTATGTAAAATAGTCACATAGTGGCACAAAATCTATCATGCCTCGATTGTAACCCCAGAAAATTTTTAAATACTAATCTTAAATACAACTGACTTGTTTCATCTATGTATTACAGACTCTGTAGATCTAAGCACGAAGAGGAAGGCGTTCGACATTGTGATGGCAGTAAGGAGACTTGAGGAGGAGAAGAGGATTCTTATTGCAGAGATGAACAAGCATTGGAAGTCTCTTTGCACCCGTGCAGACACTCTGAAGCACATGTCATCCCAGCTTTCTAATGTGACATCAGGTACAGTATGTTTTTGTGTTATACTTGGCTTACATTACAATATTGCTGAAAGTTTCTAATTAATAAAGGCTCAATTTGTTTTAACATGTAAGGCGAGATGTCGGGCCTGCTTCAAGATGGGATCCAAGGTCTACAGAGCTTGACGATGAAGAACAAACAAGCAATCAACAGCCTGGCAAAGCATGCAAAGAACTGTTATGTTCAAGTTCTGACTGAAACAGATATTAACTTTGATAGTGATTCTGAGGAATACCATACCAGTAGTGACTCTGAGCACGATTAAACAGTATTTTCATGGCCAGAGTCCTTTTTTTCTTCTGTTTTGTGCTGGGGAGGCAGCATTAAGAAGAGGGCTGTTGGGACAGGCTGGTAAGGAAAGCTGGCTCTGTGTTTGGCATGGAGCTTGAGTTAATCATATAACAAACTGAGGATAATTTGCAGAAGCAGTGTTCTGCATGCTCAACATTGAGGAGGTTCTTTGTCCCCAGGGCTAACCAGCAACTCAATGTCTCACAAAAGGGTAGGGGAGAAATGGACTTTTCAGCATGAGTCTCTCCCTGCCCCAACCATCACATCACTTTGTCTATCGTCTAGTATCCACTATCCATTGGCTTGTATAAACTTTTTTCTTTTGAATTTAATATATGTGTCTGTTCTACTTATCTGCTTTGTATTGTTTTTGTTAAGCAATACTATTATGCTCTCTTGTTTTTTCCATAGTCATATTTAATAACATGCACAGCTTTGCACTAGGGCTGTGCGATATTGAAGAAAAGTTCGATAATTCATTAAATAATGCGATATGCGATACGATAATGCTTAAAGTGTGTAAAATAAACTTAAATTATCTTTAAAATATATTTAAAATGATATATCTACATGTGTTTCACATTCTTTTTATGACAAGAAAACATCCTTATAACTTGTGAAAGTCAACATCAGTGTTTTACTGTAGCATAGGAAGTGTTATTTATACATCAGTGTAAACCACAGGATTTCAGGTTATCCTACATTATTTAATTCAAAATATTGAATCATAAAATGTAAAAATAAAATGTTGCTTAGTTTTCACTGTATGAATTAAATATATCCTGATACTTATCAAAGCTACAAAACTTTTTATTTTGTTTCATGACCCCAGTTATTGCAAGCGCGTTATGCATATTGCGATATACAGTATACATTTGCAATATTTCAATAATTTTGATATATTGTGCAGCCCTACTTTGCACTGATTAAATCCCAGCACTGTTAACTTTTGCACCACCACTGCAAATCACTACATAGCTGCCCATCATGTATCACAGGGTCATTCCCTACCAGGCCTTTGTAATCACTTTACATGCTCTTCAATTTTTGTATTTGTCTGAGCTATGTGTGTTGTTTTTGTGGTTGTACAAGCTAATAAATGCCTAAAATGTATCGTGTCATTCATTATTTTAATAATATTATTTTGGTCTTATTACCGGTGAAACATTACAGTATGCTGTAAGACAGAACACTATGATATGGGCCGAGCGGGGCACATGCGAAGCCCATATCCCACTTATAATGCCAGTATCGCTTCAATGTACATATTCAATCAGTGGTTTTGTCACCAGAAACAACAAGTTGTTCTGTTTTAAACTTTTTGAGTGTAGTTGAAGCCCATTCACTGCAGACAGCGTCTTTAGTCGAAGTTGTAGTTTTAAAATATATTGGTATATTTCTCATAATTAGAAGTTGGCAGTGTAGAATTTTGGATACACCATGGGGTTTTTTGGGGATGGGGAACACACTGGTGTCATCAGATTTCAAAAATCAAATTGTTAAATAGGTCAAAATAGCTTATTACCATATTTGACAGTGTTTACAATGGGTCAACTTTGGAGACCATATCTACATGACAGCTAAGGTCCAGAGCTTTCTATAACAGCTGGTGTAGCACCTTTTGTGACTAAATGACAAGCCTTCAAACATGTACTGGGTTCAAGGTTCAGAGGTCAATATTTCAAAGCAGGAGTAATGTATCCTCTTCGGACTGACATACATACTGTCGTGGTTGAGAGCTTTCCAACAATGTGTTTGCTATAGTCCTACGACAACATTTTCATTTTTACATATCATGGAGACCACTTTGCAGCGATGGCCTCCTTTATTGTCCCCAGAGGGATATTTGCCTCAAGTTCAAATGCTTCACACATAACACTTGACATATTTGTTTTATCATACAGCAGACATATACTTACAATAAAAAAACAACATACATAAAGTGATATGTAGCCAGACTGAAGCACATCACAGCCACAATCTATTGCTCATCTTTCACAAACAATGACAAGAGCAACCTACACACAACCCTATATGCATTATATCATGAAGCTATTGCACAACCTCTGCAGCCTCAAGCAACATTATTTAAAGTTTTAATTGAGGTAGGTTCAAATTATGCCTATAGTTTAGAAATATACTTAGTAAACTTACATTGGGGTACCCTATATCTTCTGCCAGAGGATAAGAGCTCATACTTGGCATGAAGAATAAAGATAGAGTTAGGGTTAGGGTTAGGATAAGTGGGAACTGATTGTATTTCATGAATAATGCAACACTTTCCTGACAAATCAGACCTGGGGCCTTGATCATGAAGACATTGGCCTGATTAAACAGCACAACAGGCCGCATGTGGCCTTGCACGGCCACGCCTTGGATTTCCCACCACTGTCATAGGCCTTAGTAAACAGCCCACCTGAGTCAAGTCATTCCAGGGTGACCAGATCGATGTCCTCAGTATCCTGTCACATTCCCTATTGTCAGGGAAAACTACCTCTGTCCCTGGTTTTATGAGAAGAAAACATAGACCTTTAAAGTATATTGATTTTTGAGAAAAACGACTAAGTGTATAAGCATTATTCATTCTGCTGTGCATGGAGTTAACATATATGCTATTTTGTTGAGATAATGCAAAATTGCATTGATGCACTTTATTTGGTTGTGCAATGAAGAGAAAACACATGTGCTGTTACATTGCACAGAGCAAAATATAAGCTCATTCACATGAGGGGAACATCCTTATAACTTCAAGCCGCCTACCTCGCACTCTCTCCGGCTTGAGCAGAGAAAACACCGCATGGTTGAAACGGTGTAATTTTGACACTTAGTCGTTTTACTGAGCGTGCACCATTTTTGAGAAAAACAACTAAGTGTAACAGGATTAATTCATTGTGCTGTGCATGGAGTTAACATATGTGCTATTTTGAAGAGATAATGCAAACTTGCATTGATGCACTTTATTTTGTTGTGCAATGAAGAGAAAACACATGTGCTATTGCATTGCACAGAACGGAGTAATTTTGACACAGTCGTTTTTCTGAGCGTGCACCATTTTTCAGAAAAACGACTAAGTGTATCAGCATTATTCATTCTGCTGTGCATGGAGTTAACATATGCTATTTTGAAGAGATAATGCAAAATTGCATTGATGCACTTTATTTCGTTTTGCAATGAAGAGAAAACACATGTGCTGTTACATTGCACTGAGCAAAATATAAGATCATTCACATGAGGGGAACATCCTTATAACTTCAAGCCGCCTTCCTCGCACTCTCACCGGCTTGAGCAGAGAACACACCGCATGGTTGAAACGGTTTGTAATTTTGACACTTAGTCGTTTTACTGAGCGTGCACCATATTTCAGAAAAACGACTAAGTGTAACAGGATTAATTCATTCTACTGTGCATGGAGTTAACATATACGCTATTTTGAAGAGATAATGCAAAATTGCATTGATGCACTTTATTTCGCTGTGCAATGAAGAGAAAACACATGTGCTGTTGCATTGCACACAGGGCCGGTTCTAGACATTTGGAGGCCCTAGGCAAAATTCATTTTGGAGGCCCCCCCTCCTAATAAAACACTGGAAACAAATATTATTCCTTACCTTTATAACATCTGTTATTAAAATTTAAATATTTTATTTGTATATGTCCATATTAACTAAGGTAATCTCTTGTTTGTATGTTGGGGATGTTATCATGTGTGTTTTTTTGTTTGTTTGTTTGTTTGATTTGTTTTTTGTAGTAATTTGTTCAGTAATGTATGTACAGTAGCTAACACACTCTACAGGGCTACAGTAAAATTCAGTAAATGAACATCATTCCTTAATCATTTTGTGGACAGGATTTCCCCCTCCTATTGATTTATTGCAGTGGCATAAATACCTCAAATCTGTACCATACACTCTTAAAAATAAAGATTCCAAAAAAGGGAGTTTTTACAGTGATGCCATAAAAGAACCAGTTTTGGTTCTCCGTAGAACCTTCCAGTGAACAGTTCTTAATGGAACCCATTTTGTTTTTCTTAGTGTGAAGAACATTCTAAAAGAATCTAAATAAACTTTTCTACAGTAAAGAAGCTGTTAAGGAAAGGTTCCATGGATTTCAAAGGTTATTCATGTAACCACAGATTCCAATAAAGAACCTTTAAGCCTACACAAATCAACTGCTGGTGAAAGTGAAAGAAACGAACTACTAAGCAGAAATAGGCCTACTTAATTACTTCGTAAAATTGTACGCTTATTTTTTTCATTAAACATAACAAAATTTATGTTTTGAAAACTGAAAATAAGTATTACGTTAGAGCAGTAACGCAGAATTTAAAAGATTGAAACAAAAAAAAAACACTCTAGTGCTGAAATATTCTAGCTCTTTGTCTTTGAATAGAAACTTTGCTTTCACTTCAGTATCTCGTCAGCTCCCGACGCGATGTCATTCACTATCTGCACAAAGTCAAAGTGTGTAACAGTCTGCCTCGCGCTCTTTTAAACTCATAAACCGGCAAATGATTTATCCAGAAATGACGGCGATCGACAGAACACGTTTATTTTTAGAAAACATTACAATCAGTCCAAACCAGATGATGACAACTCGCACACCTACATCACGAGCTGCACTTCTTCGCGTGCCTGTTTTCGCTGCACCCCGCGAAGGATGTTAGTTTTGGCACCATCATAATTCAATTCAGAAGTCAGTCCGCTGCAGAAAAGTATCTTTTTTATTCAGAAGGTGGGACACACTTTGATACGATGACATTGTTGATTTCATTTCATCTATATCCAATAGAAAAAGAGCCTAGTATTTTGCTCCCCTATGTTACGGTAATGGAGGCCCCCCCTCCATGACCGAGGCCCTAGGCCACTGCCTGCTCTGCCTATAGGTAGCGCCGGCCCTGATTGCACAGAGCAAAATTTTTTCAGAAAAACGACTAAGTGTATCAGCATTAATTCATTCTGCTGTGCATGGAGTTAACATATGTGCTATTTTGAAGAGAAAATGCAAACTTGCATTGATGCACTTTATTTCGTTGTGCAATGAAGAAAAAACACATGTGCTGTTGCATTGCACTGAGCAAAATATAAGATATGAACTTGTTGCTTTGCATAGCATATAACAAATAACTCATTCCATTTAAAACTTACAACTTTCCTCTGTGACTTAATTTGATGTTACGTCTGCCATACAGCGGTCAATTGACTGCATGGTTCATTTGGAGCGCATTCACATGAGGGGAACATCCCGACAACTTCAAGCCGCCTACCTTGCACTCTCTCAGGCTTGAGCAGAGAAACACACCGCATGGTTGAAACGGAGGAATATTGACACTTTGTCCTTTTTCTGCACGTGCATCATTTCACAGCAAAAAGACTAAGTGTCAAAATTCCTCCGTGTACAGTTTCTCAGAAAAAATTTAAAATTTAAAAAATTAATATTTAATAAATTACTGCTCAAACATGAACTTTCTGTTACTTTTTAGTTTACTGGTTCATATGGAGTGCGTTCACAGAGAGGGGCCCTTCCTTACACCTTCACGCCGAGTACCTGACGCTCTCTCCGGCTTGAAGAGCGACACACACTGCCTGTATCACGCGGAGGAATTTTGACACTAAGTGGTTTTTTTGAGCGTGCATCATTTCTCAAAAAACGTCTAAATGTCAAAATTCCTCCCTTTATCAGAAAAATCACTAAAAGTGTCAAGATTCCTCCAGGCTGTGTTTGTGTGTTTCTCCTCAAGCCGGAGAGAGCTTGAGTTGAGCGGATTCACAGCGAAGCCCTTGCTTGCACTCTCATGCCGCCTTCCTCGTGCTCTCTCCGGCTTGAGCTGAGACGCACACCGCACGGTTCACACGGAGGCATATTGACACTTTGTCGTTTTTCTGCACGTGCATCGTTTCACAGCAAAAAGACTAAGTGTCAAAATTCCCCGTGTACAGTTTCTCAGAAAAATTAAAACATTTTATTTTTAATAAATTACTGCTCAAACATGAACTTTCTGTTACTTTTTAGTTTACTGGTTCATATGGAGCGCGTTCACAGAGAGGGGCCCTTCCTTACACCTTCACGCCGAGTACCTGACGCTCTCTCCGGCTTGAAGAGCGACACACACTGCCTGTATCACGCGGAGGAATTTTGACACTAAGTCGTTTTTTTGAGCGTGCATCATTTCTCAAAAAACGTCTAAATGTCAAAATTCCTCCCTTTATCAGAAAAATCACTAAAAGTGTCAAGATTCCTCCAGGCTGTGTTTGTGTGTTTCTCCTCAAGCCAGAGAGAGCTTGAGTTGAGCGGATTCACAGCGAAGCCCTTGCTTGCACTCTCATGCCGCCTTCCTCGTGCTCTCTCCGGCTTGAGCTGAGACGCACACCGCACGGTTCACACGGAGGCATATTGACACTTTGTCGTTTTTCTGCACGTGCATCGTTTCACAGCAAAAAGACTAAGTGTCAAAATTCCTCCATGTACAGTTTCTCAGAAAAATTAAAACATTTTATTTTTAATAAATTACTGCTCAAACATGAACTTTCTGTTACTTTTTAGTTTACTGGTTCATATGGAGCGCGTTCACAGAGAGGGGCCCTTCCTTACACCTTCACGCCGAGTACCTGACGCTCTCTCCGGCTTGAAGAGCGACACACACTGCCTGTATCACGCGGAGGAATTTTGACACTAAGTCGTTTTTTTGAGCGTGCATCATTTCTCAAAAAACGTCTAAATGTCAAAATTCCTCCCTTTATCAGAAAAATCACTAAAAGTGTCAAGATTCCTCCAGGCTGTGTTTGTGTGTTTCTCCTCAAGCCGGAGAGAGCTTGAGTTGAGCGGATTCACAGCGAAGCCCTTCTTGCACTCTCATGCCGCCTTCCTCGTGCTCTCTCCGGCTTGAGCTGAGACGCACACCGCACGGTTCACACGGAGGCATATTGACACTTTGTCGTTTTTCTGCACGTGCATCGTTTCACAGCAAAAAGACTAAGTGTCAAAATTCCTCCGTGTACAGTTTCTCAGAAAAATTAAAACATTTTATTTTTAATAAATTACTGCTCAAACATGAACTTTCTGTTACTTTTTAGTTTACTGGTTCATATGGAGCGCGTTCACAGAGAGGGGCCCTTCCTTACACCTTCACGCCGAGTACCTGACGCTCTCTCCGGCTTGAAGAGCGACACACACTGCCTGTATCACGCGGAGGAATTTTGACACTAAGTCGTTTTTTTGAGCGTGCATCATTTCTCAAAAAACGTCTAAATGTCAAAATTCCTCCCTTTATCAGAAAAATCACTAAAAGTGTCAAGATTCCTCCAGGCTGTGTTTGTGTGTTTCTCCTCAAGCCGGAGAGAGCTTGAGTTGAGCGGATTCACAGCGAAGCCCTTCTTGCACTCTCATGCCGCCTTTGTGACACCCTGTATGTGTAGTCACAGGAATGTTTATTATTTTTTTGTTTTTTTTTTGTCCCTGGTATTTAATTATTTTGTTGTTTATAATATTGTTGATATTGCTGTCATGTTTAATGGTGATGTGTAGCACTCTCAGTGGACTGTAGGGGGAGACGCTGTGCTGGTGGTGTGGTTAACGGTGAGTCGTGAAGATCCCATTACAAGAGCGACTCCATGGTTGAAACAGCGCAATTGTGTCTCTCTCTCTGTTTATTCAAACAGGTGGGTGAAATTGATCACCAAGGACTGAAAACATGAAAAAAATATGTTTATAACGTGTATATTGTTTGACGAGGGTAACATACAGCTCCTCGGTTGAATTAATGTGTTTAGTAGAGACGGTGTTGTGGTTATTAAATGGCCGTTTCAATCGCGAACATTCCACGTGAGGCCTGGTATGAGAACATTAAAGTTCGGGTGGTTAGAGGCTCCAACACACTGTATACCCAAAAATATTGTAATGTTTATTGTATTTATAGTTTCATTATTGTGTTTACAGTATTAAGAACGATTTAAAGAAGAATGTAGAGTTATAACTAAATAAGGAGATATATTGTGTAAGGTGCATATATATATATATATATATATATATATATGTATATATATGTATGTGTATGTATGTATATATATATATATACAACTGTTTAATATTTTACATTTGATGGTTGGGTTTTATGTGATGTCTAATGGTTCTCTGAAGTACATTCGTCATGTTCAGTAATCCAGTTATATCGTTTCTGTACAGGAAGATGGTTCGCTCAGCTATTTTGTTATACAGTGGTATACGAAACATTTGCTCATGCAAGAGAGACTGTAATACATTGAGAGATAAATGAAAGATGTATTGAGTGAAATAAGAGACAAGTATAGAAATATTTACAGAAGAATAAGAAAACTCTTAGAGGGAGTAAGTAACATGTTTATTGGTGTTTGGTTTGTATGAGTCACATACACCTGGTATAAGACTTTGTGATTTGGTTTTACACGAATATATATACAACTAATTATATAATCTTTGAACCATTGTAATAAAGATTACAAGAGCGACTCCATGGTTGAAACAGCGCAATTGTGTCTCTCTCTCTGTTTATTCAAACAGTAAACTTACTGCAGCATCGCCAGTCGGACGGCAGGCGTGTTACACCTTCCTCGTGCTCTCTCCGGCTTGAGCTGAGACGCACACCGCACGGTTCACACGGAGGCATATTGACACTTTGTCGTTTTTCTGCACGTGCATCGTTTCACAGCAAAAAGACTAAGTGTCAAAATTCCTCCGTGTACAGTTTCTCAGAAAAATTAAAACATTTTATTTTTAATAAATTACTGCTCAAACATGAACTTTCTGTTACTTTTTAGTTTACTGGTTCATATGGAGCGCATTCACAGAGGGGCCCTTCCTTACACCTTCAAGCCGAGTACCTGACGCTCTCTCCGGCTTGAAGAAAGACACACACTGCCTGTATCACGCGGAGGAATTTTGACACTAAGTCGTTTTTTTGAGCGTGCATCATTTCTCAAAAAACGTCTAAATGTCAAAATTCCTCCCTTTATCAGAAAAATCACTAAAAGTGTCAAGATTCCTCCAGGCTGTGTTTGTGTGTTTCTCCTCAAGCCGGAGAGAGCTTGAGTTGAGCGGATTCACAGCGAAGCCCTTCCTTACACTTTCATGCCGCCTTCCTCGTGCTCTCTCCGGCTTGAGCAGAGACGCACACCGCACGGTTCACACGGAGGAATATTGACACTTTGTCGTTTTTCTGCACGTGCATCATTTCACAGCAAAAAGACTAAGTGTCAAAATTCCTCCGTGTACAGTTTCTCAGAAAAAATTTAAAATATAAAAAATTTATTTTTAATAAATTACTGCTCAAACATGAACTTTCTGTTACTTTTTAGTTTACTGGTTCACATGGAGCGCATTCACAGAGGGGCCCTTCCTTACACCTTCAAGCCGAGTACCTGACGCTCTCTCCGGCTTGAAGAGCGACACACACTGCCTGTATCACGCGGAGGAATTTTGACACTAAGTCGTTTTTTTGAGCGTGCATCATTTCTCAAAAAACCTCTAAAATGTCAAAATTCCTCCCTTTATCAGAAAAATCACTAAAAGTGTCAAGATTCCTCCAGGCTGTGTTTGTGTGTTTCTCCTCAAGCCGGAGAGAGCTTGAGTTGAGCGGATTCACAGCGAAGCCCTTCCTTACACTTTCATGCCGCCTTCCTCGTGCTCTCTCCGGCTTGAGCTGAGACGCACACCGCACGGTTCACACGGAGGAATATTGACACTTTGTCGTTTTTCTGCACGTGCATCATTTCACAGCAAAAAGACTAAGTGTCAAAATTCCTCCGTGTACAGTTTCTCAGAAAAATTTAAAATTTAAAAAAATTTATTTTTAATAAATTACTGCTCAAACATGAACTTTCTGTTACTTTTTAGTTTACTGGTTCATATGGAGCGCATTCACAGAGGGGCCCTTCCTTACAACTTCAAGCCGAGTACCTGACGCTCTCTCCGGCTTGAAGAAAGACACACACTGCCTGTATCACGCGGAGGAATTTTGACACTAAGTCGTTTTTTTGAGCGTGCATCATTTCTCAAAAAACGTCTAAATGTCAAAATTCCTCCCTTTATCAGAAAAATCACTAAAAGTGTCAAGATTCCTCCAGGCTGTGTTTGTGTGTTTCTCCTCAAGCCGGAGAGAGCTTGAGTTGAGCGGATTCACAGCGAAGCCCTTCCTTACACTTTCATGCCGCCTTCCTCGTGCTCTCTCCGGCTTGAGCAGAGACGCACACCGCACGGTTCACACGGAGGAATATTGACACTTTGTCGTTTTTCTGCACGTGCATCATTTCACAGCAAAAAGACTAAGTGTCAAAATTCCTCCGTGTACAGTTTCTCAGAAAAAATTTAAAATTTAAAAAATTTATTTTTAATAAATTACTGCTCAAACATGAACTTTCTGTTACTTTTTAGTTTACTGGTTCATATGGAGCGCATTCACAGAGGGGCCCTTCCTTACACCTTCAAGCCGAGTACCTGACGCTCTCTCCGGCTTGAAGAGCGACACACACTGCCTGTATCACGCGGAGTAATTTTGACACTAAGTCGTTTTTTTGAGCGTGCATCATTTCTCAAAAAACGTCTAAATGTCAAAATTCCTCCCATCACACAGTTTTCCCTGGCCCATGAGCCCAGGCCTCCCAGTCAAGAGTCCCTTGAGCAAAAAGGGGGTGAAAGCTCACCGTTCAGGATGCCACCCTCCGGCATCCCAGAACCTTCATCGGCAACAAAGGGGTGGGAGCCTTTCCAGAAAGTCCGTGCCACAAGTCACAGCATGGCTCCCAAAGAAAAACCCAACCATCTACCCTGTCTCTGCTCACTTTCAAACTGAACTGGCCCTAGAGGGCGCACAGCCACCCCACAGTGACAGAGTGTATAACAGGCCGTCAAAGCCGTTCCCAGCCAGCAGAGGGCAGCCTCACACTGAGGGTGCCCATCCCAAGCACCCGGCCGGACGCTCTGAAAGATCCTGGGACCACTCAGGTCCATCCAACAACCCAAAGGGTGATGCGGCGGGGAATGCCAGCCGACGGTCCAGAAATGGCAGACACTCATCTGCCAGAGCATCAAGTTCCAACAGCCAGCAGCGTCCCTAACAAGCCCAAGTCTGAGCCCTCGCAAGAGCAGAACAGAGCAGCAGCGTCTGAATCTGCGGAGATCCTGAGGATTCTCAAAGAAGTGATCCAAAGGAAACCCCACAAGGGAGACAAGACAGAGAAGCCAGACTCCTTATGACTAGGAGTAAGGCCTGTCTCCAAGATCAGCTCTGACATTCCTCAGACAGAACCTAACACCCAGATCCCTGCTGACCAGCCACTGACCACAGAAACGGCTCACGCATCACTAAATGACAGCATCTCCCAATCACCTCAGCTGATGGTTGCACACCCAGAGCAGACCAACACATTTCATCACGCTGTCAACAAAGACTCCAAGGTACCAGAAAGTGCTGTTTTGGTTATCTGCCTCCCTAACGAAGTGCAAGAGACCGGCCCCAACTGCCTATCGGTCAGCACACAAGCCCCAGTACCAAGACTCCTGGGAAATCTGATCGAAAAGGGGGTGGCCCGGAAACTCTACCTTACCATCACTGTGGAAAATGATGTGAAAATTGAAGCCCTGGTAGACACCGGCGCAGATCTCACTTTGATGTCATCAGACCTCTTTGAAAGACTCAGAGCTGAAGCTAAGAGACAGAATCGAACTCTTAAATCACAAAAATGTGAGTTGAATCTGCAGTCATACAGCCAAGATGAGGTCCAACTTGAACAGATAGCTCCCATTCACCTGACAATCGGTCCAATGAGCCTGGTACATCCTGTGTACATATCACAAATGGACACATTTCCCCTTCTCATTGGCAAAGATCTGTTAGATCGCTTTGAGCCCTTATTGGACTTCAGACAGCTGAAAATTTGGGCTCAAGTACGAGAACCTCTGTCTCTCCAGTCACCCAGATCACCTGAGCCAGACTGTCAGGTCATCAAGTTCACCGAGGTCACGGGAAATCTCACAGCTAGGCGTGAGAACATCGTCTCAGCACCAGAGCAAAGTTCTAGTTCGCTACTCTGCACTCTGCAACTTACCAGAGACTCTGACTCCTACTGCCCTAAGGTCATGGCAGACCTGCAACTGAATGATGCAAAGACCACAGACATTGTTCTCGCACTGTGGGCTGACAACTCAGCCATCAGTCACACACTCTTCAATGCTCTCAATGAGGACACACCTAGAACTGGTCCTAGAACTGAGCCTTGTGGTACTCCATATTTAACTTGTGATCGAAATGACATCTTTTCGTTTACTACTACAAACTGATAATGGTAAGATAAGTATGATTTGAACCATGCCAATGCAATTCCACTAATTCCAGCATAATTTTCTAGTCTATTCAAAAGAATATTGTGGTCAATAGTGTCAAAAGCAGCACTGAGGTCTAGTAACACTAATAGAGAGATACAACCATGATCTAATGATAAGAGCAAATCATTCGTAACTCTAATGAGAGCAGTCTCAGTACTATGGTACGGTCTAAATCCTGACTGGAAATCCTCACAGATACCATTTCTTTCCAAGTAGGAACTAAGCTGAGATGATACTGCCTTTTCTAGTATTTTTGACAGAAAAGGTAGATTGGAAATCGGTCTGTAATTGACTAATTCACCAGGATCAAGTTGTGGTTTTTTAATAAGAGGTTTGATAATAGCCTGCTTAAAATTTTTTGGTACGTAACCTAGTGATAAAGATGAATTAATGATCTTAAGAAGAGGATCTATGACCTCTGGAAGCATCTCTTTCAATAGCTTAGTCGGTATAGGGTCTAACATACATGTTGTAGATTTTGTTGATTTAACAAGTTTAGACAATTCTTCCTTTCCTATAGCAGCGAATGAATGGAATTTTTCCTCAGGGATACAACAACCCACTGTCAGATGTGATACTGTAGTAGACAGTTGCATGGCTATAATTTTCTCTCTAATGTTGTCAATCTTGCAAGTAAAGAAGTTCATAAAGTCATTATTGCTGTGCTGTTTGGAAACATCAGAAGTTGAGGCTGTATTTCTTGTTAATTTAGCCACTGTATTAAATGAATACTTAGGGTTGTGTTTATTTTCTTCTAAAAGATTTGAAAAATAAGCAGATCTAGCGGTTTTTACAGCCTTTCTGTACTCCATCATTTTCTCTCTCCATGAAATCCGAAAAACTTCTAGTTTTGAATTCTTCCAGCTGCGCTCCAGTTTTCTGGCTGCTCTCTTAAGGGCCCGAGTGTGCTCGTTATACCATGGCGTTGGACTAATATCCTTAATCTTTTTTAAGCGCAAAGGAGCGACAGAGTCTAGAGTGTTCGAAAAGAGAGCGTCAATAGTTTCTGTTGCAACATCGAGTTCTTCTAAGCTGTCTGGTTTGCTAAGTTGATGAAACTGATCAGGAAGATTATTTATAAAGCAATTTTTAGTGGTAGAAGTGATGGTTCTAACATATTTATGGCAGACAGGCGGTTTTCCAGCCTTGGATAAATGTAGCACGCATGAGACTAGATAATGATCTGAGACGTCATCGCTCTGCTGCAGAATTTCAACGGCATCAATATCGATTCCATGTGACAATATTAGATCTAGAGTATGATTACGACAATGAGTTGGTCCTGACACGTGTTTTCTAACTCCAATAGAGCTTAGAATATCTGTTAATGCCAATCCCAAAGCGTCTTTTTCATTATCTACATGTATATTAAAATCACCAACAATAAGGACTTTATCCACAGCCAGTACTAACTCCGATAGAAAATCAGCAAATTCTTTGATAAAATCTGTATGGTGCCCTGGTGGCCTGTATACAGTAGACAACACAAATTTCAAATGAGATTTGTCACTTACATTATATAAACTTACATAGAGCACCATCACTTCAAAAGAGATATATTTGAAAGACTTTTGAGTAATACTGAAGATATTACTATAGATTACAGCAACACCTCCCCCTTTACCTTTCTGACGAGGTTCGTGTCGATAATAGTAACCTTGAGGGCTAGACTCATTTAAAGTAATGTAATCGTCTGGTTTTAGCCAGGTTTCTGTCAAACACAGCACATCTAGGTTATTTTCTGTGATAATATCATTTACAATAAGTGCTTTTGAAGAAAGGGATCGAATATTCAGCAACCCAAGCTTTATCATTTTGTTATCTTTATAATCTCTGTTTACTAGTTGTTGAACATCAATTAAATTATCACCCGTAAATGGGTTTGGAAGTTTTCTGTATTTATTAGTTCGGGGTACAGACACAGTCTCTATCTGATGATATCTAGGTGAAAGAGTCTCTATGTGTTGGGATTTATCTGAATTCTGTGACGTGAGACAGCTAGCAGGACGGTCGGTTTAGCCAGTCTGTCTGCTTCCTGACCTGGGCCCCAGTTAGTCAAGGTTGAGCTCTAAGACTATGTGCCATATTACTAGAGAGAAGAGCAGCACCACCCCAGGAGGGATGAATACCATCTCTTTTCAACAGGTCAGGTCTGCCCCAGAAACTTTTCCAATTGTCTATGAAACCTATATTATTCTGTGGACACCACTTAGACAGCCAGCCATTGAGTGATGATAGTCTGCTAATTATCTCATCACTCCTACGAGCAGGAAGGGGTCCAGAAAAAATTACAGTGTCTGACATCATACGTGCGATTTCACACACCTCTTTAATGTTAATTTTGGTGATCTCCGACTGGCGAAGTCGGACATCATCAGCGCCGACATGAATAACAATCTTAGAGTATTTACGATTAGCATTAGCCAGCACTTTTAAATTTGCTTTGATGTCAGGCGCTCTGACTCCTGGCAAACATGTGACTATGGTGGCTGGTGTCTCTATTTTCACGTTCCTTGTAATAGAATCGCCAATAACTAGGGCACTTTCAACAGGATTCTCAGCGGGTACGTCACTGAGTGGGGAGAAACCTGTTTGATGTTCTAATCGGAACGGAAAGAGTGGTGTTTTTTAACACGACTAGGCCGCCTCACGGTCACCCAGTTGCCCTGCTGCACGGGCTCTACAGCCGGAACCGAACAATGTACGGAGTTCACTAGGCTAGTCGCATCCAAAACAGTATCTGAAGCCCTTGCATTCTTACTATCCTCAATTAAAGTTTGGATGCGTGTCTCTAATTCTAAGATTTTCTCTGTCAGCCTGACTATTTCCCTACATTTATGACATGTGAATCCTTCATCGCTGACAGATAAAGCTAAACTATGCATGTGACAGGCAGTGCAAGTAACAATGAAAGGAGAAGATGACATAGTTTACCGTGTTTGTAGACCGATCCGACTTACCAGATGTTTGATGAATTTGAAGAAAACGACAGGAGCGCGACAGAAATGACTGTGGGCACGGATAACACAAACTAGCGTAATGCTAACGCGTTGTGATGGTGATTTAGATTAAAAGATTAAAAACTAGCGATGTCAGATTAATGTGATAGGCAATATAAGCCAATATCAGATATATAGTGAAGATAAAGTAGACAGCAAACAATGACAATAAATAGATTCAAATAAAGCTATATGGAGCAACAGACTCAAACAATTCAGCAGCGAGGCAGACAGAAGCAATCGATCAAGTCTCGTGAGAAGAGAATCTGACCTTCCGTCTGCCAAAAAGCGTACCCGCTTCCCTTTGGACCCTCATCTGTCAACCATGACAACTGCCAAGGGCATCTGCGCTTTGAACTTGAAATGGAACAACCGGTGTTTGACTCATTACTTCCTGGTTCTTCGGGACCTGCCACATGATGTCTACATTGGAGCGGACGTTTTGATTCGCCTCAAGGCTCATATAGACTTTATTAACGAGGTGGTGTGGGCCCCAATGACCTCACAGCCCCCTGTTACGCCCGTCGACACCGAGAACCTCCTGTCAGGCCAGACCATTCCAGAGGTCTGCACCCTGGTCAGTGAACAGGGAACTGTAGTACCAGCTTACACCAAAGGGGTTGCTGTTCGGCTCAACATGCGACGTGGTCAAACCCTAAACCACACACTGGGTTTCTTTCAACAGTCACCTGAATGCGTGGAACTTGGACTCACTCTGGAAGCCACTCCCCTCACGGAAGTGTCATCCCGCGTAGTCTACATCCTGTTCAACAACTGCACGGCAACAGATATTGGAATTCCCAAGGCCTACCGCTTGGGTTGGCTAGTGAGTCACGATTTCCATGACTTTGATCTCACTTTACCAGTCATTGGTTCAATCCCATCTGTAATGATACCAGAAGGGAGCTTGGACAATACAGTGTTCACAGCACCCTTCAAGATCATCTCCATAACGTCTGTCATGCCAGTGGCCACAGAACAAGTATGCAGAACGGAGCTGACAGAGGACCGACACCTTACAGTGTACACAGTCTCTAACCAGCCTGCTTGTGAGAGTGATGAAATTGCTTCACCAGTGACTGCTGACTTGACCAGTTACACAACAACAGAGGAGCCATTTCCAGGATTTGAGACTCAGGTCCAACAAATTCTGAAAGATGCAAACGCCTTAAAGAACAATGCAGACCGTCAAAAACTCAGACAGGTCCTGTACAAGTTCAAAGCATCATTTGCCAAAGACTCTTTAGACTGTGGCCTCACTAACCTCCACACGGTGCGTATTCCAACACACCCAAATGCTCCTCCCACTTTTGTCAAGCAATAGTCAAGTCAAGTCAAGTCATCTTTATTTATATAGCGCTTTTTACAATGCAAATTGTGGCAAAGCAGCTTTACATTAATAAGAAAATGGTGTCATTGTGCAGCTTATTCTATATATTATTGATTCATTCCGTTGCAAATATCAATAGTTATTAGTCTAGTTAATTTAGGTATATCAGCACTGCAGAAAACAGTGACGTAATCGTCCGGCTCAGCTCAGTTTGTATACAACGGCGCCAATGCAGGCATATCAAAAACACTGCTGAATATCAAGCAAGTGTCCCCAACTTAAGCAAGCCAAAGGCAACAGCGGCAAGGAACCAAAAACTCCAACAAATGGAGAAAAAAACCTCGGGAGAAACCAGGCTTAGTCGGGGGGCCAGTTCTCCTCTGGCCAACAGTGAACACTTGTCCGATACCCAGGCAGAGTTACGGGTCATTAAACCGATTTGGAATCGCAACAGTCAAAATATTTAATCTAGTTCCATCTAGTTTAAGATCTTGATCACGCCGGTATGGGACGGTTTGTTGGGATATGTGCCACTGGCTGATGAGTCGGTAAGGTCTTAATAAAGGATGAGCTAGTTAACACAGTCTCCGCCGACACCACAGGGCCACATCGCTGCCGCACACAGGCACAGGTTCCCCGTCCGACCCGGACACGGCCCAGATCCAGCCAATCACGTTAATTGGTAAACCTCGGGATAAGCAGAGAGACAAAAAATTAGCGTAGACGCCATTCTTCTTCTGATATACCGAGTACATCTGGTGTTATAGGAAGTGTTCCCGGTTCCGGCTGACCTGATCTATGCAGCCTAACAATCCTTTAACGGATATGAAGACAAAAGTTTATAGTGCGTCATGTGTATGCCAGGTTGAATAGATGCGTTTTTAGTCTAGATTTAAACTGACAGAGTGTGTCTGCTTCCCGAACAATGCTAGGAAGATTGTTCCAGAGTTTAGGTGCCAAATAGGAAAAGGATCTACCGCCTGCGGTTGATTTTGATATTCTAGGGATTAACAACTGGCCAGAATTCTGAGATCGTAATAGACGCGAAGGACTATAATGCATTAAGAGCTCACTCAGGTACTGAGGAGCTAAGCCATTTAGTGCTTTGTAAGTAATTAGCAAGATTTTAAAATCTATACGATGTTTAATAGGGAGCCAGTGCAGTTTTGACAGAACCGGGCTAATATGTTCATATTTCCTGGTTCTAGTAAGGACTCTAGCTGCTGCGTTTTGGACCAGCTGTAATTTGTTTATCACGCGAGCAGAGCAACCACCCAAAAGAGCGTTACAGTAATCTAGTCTCGAGGTCATAAACGCATGAACTAGCTGTTCCGCATTTGTCATTGAGAGCATATGTCGCAATTTAGATATATTTTTAAGATGGAAGAATGCGGTTTTACATATGCTAGAAATGTGGCTTTCAAATGAAAGATTGGTATCAAAGAGCACACCCAGGTTCCTAACTGACGAAGACGACTTAACAGAGCAGCCATCAAGTGTTAGACAGTATTCAAGTTTTTTATGTGCTGAAGTTTTTGGTCCAATAATTAGAATCTCTGTTTTTTCTGAATTTAGTAGTAGGAAATTACTAGTCATCCAATTTTTTATATCAGCTACGCATTCTGTTAATTTTGAGAATTGGTAGGTTTCATCAGGGCGCGAGGAAATATAGAGCTGAGTATCATCAGCGTAACAGTGAAAATGGTGTAATACAAGATTCCCATCGCCTCACATGAACCAGTGCAGGAAATCATCGACTCCATGCTTGACAAAGGTGTCATCCGTCCATGCAACAGCACCTATTCTGCCCCCATATGGCCCGTTCTCAAGCCAAACGGCAAGTGGCGACCTACAATCGACTACAGGAAGTTGAACCAGCAAGTGCCGCTGTCACGATGGCCCATGACACAGCTGGAGCAGGAACTACCTAAAATCAAAGGGGCCACAATCTTTTCTACACTCGATGTAGCCTCGGGATTCTGGACCATACCCGTGCATCCAGGGGATCAACACAAGCTGGCTTTCACCTTCTGCAACCGACAGCACACTTTCACAAGGTGCCCGTTCGGCTATGCCAACTCACCAGCTGAGTTCAACATTTTTACTGAACAAAGCATGTCCAGATGCCAGAATTAGAGGGAATTTAATTTATGTGGACGATGTTTTGATGAAAAGCCGGCGCAAAGATTGCCCTCCATAAAGGACAGTGGTGCCGAACCAAGGTCAATTATGTGGGTCTACTCATCGGATCCCAGGGTATTGAACCACAGTCCAGCCGTGTCCAAACCATTCAGAACATCAAGCCTCCCACCAATGTCTCAGAGCTGCGCAGTTTTCTAGGTGTCTGCAACTACTCACGGCAGTTCATTGAGAACTACTCGGACATTGCACGACCTCTAATTGCCCTGCTGAAAAAGCACTGCCCGTTTGTCTGGACAGAAGCTCAAGCAACTGCCATGAAGGAACTGAAACGACATTTGTGTACAGCTCCATGTCTGGCTTATCCTGATCCACATAAGGAGTTCTACTTGGATGCTGGATTCTCCAACGACTGTCTTAGTGCTGGTCTTTACCAACGATACGACCAGGACAAAAGAGTGGTTGTATATGCCAGTAAAACACTTCTATCACCAGAGTGTAAATACTCAGACTATGGGCCATCCAAAGATTCTCCAACTACATTGGAGCACAGAAGGTTATTATAGAGACTTGTCACCAGCCTGTCACGTTCCTCAACAGCCAACGCATCCGAGATGGTGTGGTCACCAATTCACGCATAGCCACATGGTTAATGGCCCTCCAGGGGCGCAGCGTTGAGGCACGATACGCTCAAAATCCCAAGTCTGTGCTGGGCAACGGCTTGGCCGCCTGCCAAAACTGCTCTGATGACACACCAGCTGCAACGCTGGACGTAGAGAGACCCCAAAAACAACCACTGTCTTGTCACAGGTACTTCGAAGAGAATGCGTGCCAGGGCATGCCCACTGCCTACGTCGATGGATGCTCCTACAACCATGAGGGCACCTTAAAGGCAGGTGCAGGGGTGCTATGGTTAAACAACCTACCGTGCTCACCACGACACTTCAAGTTGGGTCCCCAGTCATCACAGTATGCTGAGGTTGCAGCCATCCTCATAACCCTTCAAATTGCCTCAGCCCATAACATCAGAGAAACTCCTCATTTGCACAGACTCAAACTATGCCAGACTCAGTTTCACATGCCACCTTCCGGGCTGGAAACAAAATGGCTTTAAGACCGCAAATAACAAGCCGGTCAAACACCAACACCTGTTCCAAGCATGTGATGACATCACTCAAACACACGACATGATCATCTACTTGAAAAAGGTGAAAGGCCACTCAAAGCAACCAGGCCTTCACAAAGACTTGAACGACCAAACTGATGCCCTTGCCAAGACTGGCGCATCACATGGCAAACCATGGTCACCTCCAACCCAGCCGCCCATCCATAGTGTGGCAGCAGTAACTCGCAGTCAGCGAACAGTTCCTGCAACAGTGCCTGCCTCACAGCCACTGTCGCTGGCCCCACAAGTTTCCAGCAATGACATAGCTGATCTACAAGCTTCTGACTCTTCCATACAGGCTATGATAAACCACCTCTCAGACCCCTCCAGCCACCCGATCGCAGCATCTGACCACACTGCGGCCGAGGCCTCAAACGCTTGCTAGAGAAGAAGGACATGCTGCGTGTGGACGAAAACATCCTGTGGTATGTCCCTGACGCCCTCACCGCGCCAAGGCTTGTGGTGCCACAGTGCCAAAAGGGGGTCATGCTAATGTACGCCCACGACGCACCATTTGCCGGACACCATGGTACCAAAGCAACTTATGAGACTTTGAAACAAGTGGCATACTGGCCCGGCATGCAGCAAGATGTGACAGAGTATGTCAGAGGGTGTCTGGTTTGCTGTCAATTCCAACCAGCAAACCCAAATCACAGAGCTCCACTGCAACGCAGAGGAGTCACATTCCCATGGTCGGACCTCCAAATAGACTGGGTAGGACCTCTGCCCAGGTCGACAAGAGGTAACAAGTACTTCCTCACGGTGGTGTGCCAATTCACCAAGTGGGTAGAGTGTCTTCCTGCACCTAATGACACTGCCCAGACCACGGCATACCTCCTGATGAACGACATCTTCTCCAGATTCGGACTGCCACTGAGAGTCAACTCTGACAGAGGCACTCACTTCACAGCTGACATCATGCAGCAGATTTGGAAACTCCTGGGTGTACAAGCTCAACTGCACATCAGCCACCATCCCATCTCATCAGGCCAAGTGGAACGAAGCAATCGAACTGTGGTCAGCATGCTGAGGAAATATGTGTCGGCTAACCAGAAAGACTGGGATGTGAAACTCCCTCTGGTGCTTATGGCCATCAGAGCCACACTGCAGGAGTCAACACGTGTGTCTCGCTTTGAACTAATGACAGGCCGGCAGATGACACTGCCGCTGCAGCTGCTGTATCAACCAGGAGACTCCAGCCTTGTCACAGCCTACATCACTCACCAGTACCTTGACGAACTACATAGACATCTGAGAACAACATTTGCTTTTGCCCAGCAACAGCTTCAAAAGAGTGCTGAGGGCCAGAAAGCATATTATGACCGGAAAGCATCATACCAGGAACTGACAGTGGGTGACAGGGTCTGGTACTACCGTTTCATCCAGCCACCAAAGACAGCCTCCAAGCGGCTGTCAAAGAAACTTCTGCCTCACTGGACGGGACCTTATGAGATTGTAGACAAACTTTCCCCTGTTGCGTACCGAATCCAACTGAGCCGGGGACAGAAAGACCCAATTTTCAAGTGGGTCCACCGTAACCAAATCAAAAGACATCTGGCTGCTGACAGAGACAGGCAGGGAGGGGACAATGCAAGCTAAACTCTGTGCAATCCTCGAAGCGAAAAGACCGTCCTCACCAACAAAGGACATCCCTCGCTGACCTACCATTTCTCTTTCTTCCCCCCCTTTTCTCCCTCTCTCTCTCTTCTGTGCCAGGATGCTGCTGTGGCTCACCCTCCTGTGCCTCCAGTCAACCAGAGGACAGCTGTCTGACCTAACATCACCAGGTCCAGCATCCGGCATTGTACTGAGGGAACAACCTGGACTCCTGATCACCAACTGCAGGACCTACACCCAGAAAGTGTATGTTTGGCTCGACCCTCGCAGTGTCTACAAGGCACACTACCCACAACACCAAGTCGCACAATACAGCTGGGCAGGTGCCCGATGGACGGAAAACTCCCTCACTCACGCGGAGGCTGACATCAAACACATGCTCTCCCAGTTGGAGAAAATGACTGTCACACAAGCAGAGTTAAGTGGACACAACCGACACCCCAAACGATTCTTGGGAGCCTTGCTTGGAACCGCCGCTGCCGTTGGAACCCTTTTCAGCCTCGGCATATCTAGTGTCAACGCAGTGAGCCTGGCCACCGTGAGGCGGCACATGGCCGAAATTCAGACTGAAATTCCCCAGCTTAGGGAACAACTTACAACACAGAGTAAGACCCTACAAACCATAGGCAAGTCCCTGAAAGGCACTGTGGTTGTTCTCAATACTCACAGTGTCATGCTGAACCAGACTTTGAACTCAGTGAAGCAACTGTTTACAGTCTTTCAGAATGATTTTGCCCAAACTCAGATGGTCATGGCCCTGATGTCTGACATGTTGCGGGAGGTGAGCTCCTCCATGGACAGCTTGGCCATGGGTAAGATTCCCCCGTACCTTGTACCCCTGGGACTTGTGCAAAGTGTGGTGGCATCTGCTACTGTCAGACCCACCGATCCTCTTCAAACCCACCTCGCCTACTCTCTGGGTAGTGCCATCCCACTACATGTCGACCCAGAGCAAAGTGAGGTGGCCTTCCTCCTAAACCTACCCATTATTGAAACCAATAACATCTATAGACTCAAAGACGTTGTCAATGTCGGGTTTTGGCAAGGTAACACTCACATCAAGATACACACTCCAGGTGTGGTAGCCTACCACGACAGCGATCCACAGCTGTACCTGGCTCCGAACCTGCGCATGTGTATTCTAACCAAAGACATTCACTACCTCTGCCCTAGCAAGCCCTTTCTCAGAGACAACACTGAAGGAATCCGTGGTTTGCAACCCATGAGCGGTGACACACGTTGCCCTGCTGAGGCCAAGTCTCGCACCCAAGTCATCGGAACACAAGCCGAGATTGTGGGTGATAGATGGCTCGTCAACACCCCCACTCGCACTGCCACCCTGACTTATGACCAGCACGACACTGCCACCCGCGTCAGCCTGCCCAAGCAGAATATGTGGGTTCAAGTACCAACAGGTGCCATCCTCCACCTTGATGATCTGGCATTGTACCACCTCCCAAGTGAAGAGTACCAGTCAGAGCTGGAAGTCCCATCCTTCTTCAAGAATCATAACGTCACCCTGAGTCCAGAACTGGAACTGAGGATTGAGGGAGGGGGGGGTCCCATCTAATTGACATTACTCCCATCGACACAGCCCTTCAAGCACTGTCCCGACTGCCCCTTTCGTCCAGCTCACCTGTCGTCCGAGCGTGGACTGCTGCCGACACAGCACTTTGCCTTTCTACTGCCCTGGGCTACACCCTGACACTGGGCCTGGCCTTCATCCTGTTTAAAAGGATCAACGGGATGCGGCAGTCCATGCACAAGTGTCTGGCTGGCCCTCCTCGAGGCTTCAAAAGGAAACTGAGGGGAGGAGGTTCAAAGACGGAGAACATGCCAAGTCTCATCGAGATGAGCACTCAGCCTGCGGGAACAAAGGCTGAGGACAACTGAAACCCACCTGCTGCCCGACCATCATGATCCACTTGCCAGAGGAACGTCCCACGATGTTCCAAACATGAACGTTGTTGGCCGAAAGGGGGACTGTAGCGTCTGGACTGGATCATGGACGACCAATTCATTTTAGGTTTTAAGAAAAGCTTTTAACTCTTTGACTCGCATAAGTAAATCTTAGTCGGCTCCAAATGTCCTGGTCCCCCCCACGGACAAGTGACACTTTAAGTGGCGAGGTGTGAGGCAAGGCAGAATCTCTTTGGAGGTCTCCCATCTTCAAAAAGATACTAATCAGCTCACACCAAATTCTTTGTCCCTCACAAGACCAGGGACAGGAATTCCACGCACACACATAGAGACATTCATCAAAATATGAATATTCCCTAAGTGTTTTTCCTGTGCTCTTCTTTTTGTATGCATGTCTATATTACTCCCACTTAGTTACATCTTGTAGTTGTGTTAGTTTCACTGTAGAATACTCATATTTAAATGTAAGAATGTTTACTCCCGAAAGAGAGTCCGAAACATACGTTTCTTGGATTCAAAACGTTCCTCTGTTAATTTTATACCTAGATATTGGTGTCATATCGTGATAATATGCATTATTCTACTTTTAAGGTACTCTGGAGGAGAAAGAACCCAGTTTAAGCACCTCTGTAGATAATGCAAATTAGGCCATAAAAACAAACGAAGGAAAGTTCTCCCGCTAAAAGTCCATGTTCCCTATTGGTCCGTACGGCCCAGAATGGGTGTGACTGGAGTTACCTTTATAACACCTAAACACGAGCGGATCCACGCTCAGTCGTTTTCATCTTAGACGAGACATCCTTCTTTCTTTTATTTTCCGGCATTTTACAAACAGTTAATTCCGTTTTGAAATTCCCGCTGAAGAATCACCTCAGGAAGAGACCAATAGAAACTCCAGCTCGCACGGAAGTTTGAACGGCATTCACCACAGCACAAAGTACAAATGCAAGTATCTGAATTAATTTCGATGCGCTTTAACTTTATTGTCTGAAGTGATTTCGTTGCTGGCTCTCAAAAGGTTGAACTGTTTGTAATCTTGCTTTCTTTGATCAACTCTTTCTTTCTTTCCTTTCGTTATTTTATTGTATGCTCTGCTTAGATTTAGTTGTATGTATCCGTGTATATATATATCATATATCCATATATTAAACACATTGTATTCCCACAATTCATTGTCTCTGGGCAACTCATATGAACCAAGTCACTTTAACGTTTGATTTCGCTAGCTTTATGCTTTTTAAGTACTAGAATAAGTTTCCTTTTCGTGGCCAGAGAAGAAAACTTCATTTCTAGAATTGATAAGAAAATCAGACTGATAGTTTTGCTGGACAAAACAAACCAGTCTTTCTAAATTAATGCTAAACTTAGAAATAATTTTAGATCATATATGTTCATGATTAATTATAATTCGTTGTAATTGATTATCGATATATACCTAATTCCCTTCGTGGTTGACTCATATTCACGATTAGTCATAACGTGTTGTGATTCAGTTGTGAATATATTTCATCCATTTGAGCAAGTTGCTACATGTGCCTGTGCGCGGCAGCAATGTGGCCCTGTGGTGTCGGCGGAGACTGTGTTAACTAGCTCATCCTTTGTTAAGACCTCACCGACTCATCAGCCAGTGGCACATATCCCAACAAACCGTCCCATACCAGCGTGATCAAAAAGATCTTAAACTAGATGGAACTAGATTAAATATTTTGACTGTTGCGATTACAAATCGGTTTAATGACCTGTAACTCTGCTTGGGTATCGGACAAGTGCTCACTGTTGGCCAGAGGAGAACTGGCCCCCCGACTAAGCCTGGTTTCTCCCGAGGTTTTTTTCTCCATTTGTTGGAGTTTTGGTTCCTTGCCGCTGTTGCCTTTGGCTTGCTTAAGTTGGGGACACTTGCTTGATATTCAGCAGTGTTTTTGATATGCCTGCATTGGCGCCGTTGTATGCGAACTGAGCTAAGCCGGACGATTAAGTCACTGTTTCTGCAGTACTGCTATACCTAAATTAACTAGACTAATAACTACTGATATTTGCAACGGAATGAATCAATAATATATAGAATAAGCTGCACAATGACACCATTTTCTTATTAATGTAAAGCTGCTTTACCACAATTTGCATTGTAAAAAGCGATATATAAATAAAGATGTCTTGACTTGACTTGACTTGACTGGATGCGTTTGCAGGTGCATATGGTTCGTTGGTGTCGGCCATTTTGCGCCGAGGATCAGGCTCAATAGTTGAGTCGCGGGCCGCGCAGGACTGGACGGTCCGATTGGAGTGGTATGTGGAGGGTGCTGGTTGAGGGTGAGCTGGAAAGACGGCATGCTTCCTGGTAGGGACTCACTGAACGCCCATATTCACTTCTGTGAAATCAACACAGAAATCGGAATTCTCTAACTCGAGGAAAAAAATTATAAAGTCCGCAATCGCAATGGAGTGAAATAAGTGATCATCCAGTCCCATCCGGAAGCAAGCATTAACCATCGGATCTTTCCAGCTCACCTGATGGAAAAGATCCAAAAACTCCTCCACATATCACCCCAATGGCCGTCCATTCTGCTGGATGTTTAACAGCTTGTCCTCTGCATCAAACTGCATCTTAACGTTAAGGTCCGTGATTCTGTCACGTAATGTCCAAGCAAGAGCAGAGACGAAAGACTTCAGAATAACAATGGTTCTTTAATGACTTAGGAATACGTGGAGTACACAAAACACGTCTACACATCAACAATCACGGACCAAGAGTGAGGGAAACACAGGGTATAAATACAAACACTAATGACAGGGACACAGATGAAAGACATAACTAATGATGACGAACAGCTGATGATAATGAACTAATAAGACAAAGAAGGGAAACTGGGTCACACGAGGATCACATGACAGGGCAGACAGACTGACAGGTAAACATGAAACATACAGAGTCCTTACAGGTCGTTTCTAACAGTTCCAAATTAAAAATTTGTTGTGACAATGAAATATTGGCAAATCTGTAGAATTTGAATAAATATTAAATATTAAAATATTAAATATTAAATGTAATTAACCTCAAAGAGAAATATTATGCATGCTCTCGTCCTTAATTTCGATCGTGCTCAGAAACAGGTCTGTGACAATTTGACACCCATGGCCACGTCATAGCTTTTTTTTCTTTTTCCATTTTCCCCCATCACACACAGAGGTGAACAATTACAAATTAATATATAACATAGTTAATATTAATAGTATATATAACGTAGGAACAAATCAGTATATAACATCATTCAAAACATAGACATAAAATGATGATGACATGAAAAAAACAGTGAAAAGGTACAGCAAGGTAAAAAATATAATAAAATTAAATACATTAAAATAATACATTATAAAAAGATAGAGCAGAGCTAAACCGCTTGTCATCTATCTATTATATAGTTGGTGTATTACACGTAGAAAATTTACAATAAAACGACATTCCCATAAATGTTTATGTAAAAGAAAGAGTCCTCTATCATCCCACAAACTCTGTCATCTTGTCTGCTCAAGCGGATGAGAATCTCATCGAAGTAAGTGCCGTAAACAGCATGTTCTTTATATTGTTGATGTAATATTGTGATGCTCGGGTTGACAGAAGACAAAGGCAGATTCCAAACAGACAGGTTTATTCTAACATCCAGGGTAACAGGTAACAAGTCAAGTCAAGTCACCTTTATTTATATAGCGCTTTTTACAATGCAAATTGTGGCAAAGCAGCTTTACATTAATAATTGGCAAATAATTTTGGCTGCACAGCAGCTCCCAAAGAAAATGGTGTCATTGTATTCAGCCATTATTAGCCTTTATTCTGGCATTACATGGCTTGCCCATCTACACCACTTTCATCCTACTATACATCAATCCATCTATTATTGATATGAAAATACCCCAATTCTCATGAAAATCACACACAACCCATATGTGAAAGTGAAAGTTGTGACGTATTGTCAGGTATGGTGACCCATACTTGAAATTTGTGCTCTGCATTTATCCCATCCAAGTGCACACACACACACACACACACACACACACACGTTCGTTTTGCTATCAAAGTGAAGACATTCCATAGGCGTAATGGTTTTTATACTGTACAAACAGTACATTCTGTCCCCCTACCCCCCACCCCTAAACTTAACCCTCACTGAAAACATTCTGCACTTTTACATTTTTAATAAAACATTGTTTAGTATGTTTTTAAAGCTGTTTGAAAAGTGGGGACATATGAAAAGTCCTCATATTTCACGTTGAAGTTGTAATACCAGTGTCATACCCATGTCATTATACACATTTGTGTCCTGATATGTCACACACACGCACACGCACACACACACACACACACACACACACACACACACACACACACACACACACAGTGAACAGCTATTGCTACAGTGCCCGGGGAGCACTTAGGGTTTAGGTGCCTTGCTCAAGGGCACTTTAGTCATGGTATCGAAGGTGGAGAGAGTGCTGTTCATCCACAATCCCCACCTTCAATTCCTGCCGGCATGGGAATCGAACCTTCACATTACAAGCCCAACTCCCTCACCATTAGGCCACGACTACCCTATAATATTGTACTGTAATCGTGTGTTTAGCATCTTGTTTCATATGTAGAATTGTTTCTTTGGGTTTGTTGTTCACAGAGCTCAGAATGAGGAAGTGTGCAGGAATGAAGAAGGGCAGGGAATAAGGTCGCGTAAGATGATTGACAGCTCTACATCAAACGAGAGAGCGCTGAGATCACAACTGACATAAACCAGGAAGAGAGAGAGTTCTTCAGAACACATAATTCAGTAGGGAATGAATAGAAATGGTGTTCTGTATTAAGAAATATTTTGCAAATGTGAGAATAAATCAATATTACACCGACGGTGTGGACTCTTAAAATCTCGCTCCAATGACATTCTTTCTTATCTGTTTAATATGAGCTTGTGGAAGACATCATGCCTGGTCTCAGTGCCAAAAAGGAAACACCCAACACACCCCACAGAGTGTAGACCCATCGCTCTCAGCGCTCACATAATGAAGAAACCTGAACAACTAGTCCTTTCTTACATCAGGCCCAAAGTGTGCACTTTTATGGACCCTCTACAGTTTTCTCCCAGCCCAACATCAGTGTAGATGACGCCCTCATCTACATGCGTCAGAGGGTCTGTGCATGTCTTCATAATACGAATGGTTGGTGCATTCCTTACCATCCATCTGGAACGGTTGGGTGAGAAGATGAGGGGGATGCAGGTGGAGTCAGAGCTTGTTTGGTTGAAAAAATGTGTTTCAAAGACTGTTCTGTGTAGTACAGGGAACTGTTCTTTCTCCTTTCCTGCTTAGTCTGTAAACATCTGACTTTCAATTCAACTTGGACTTCTGTTTTCTCAGAAATACTCCAACGATTCAGCAATAGTGGGCTGCATCAGCGAGGGTCAAGAGGAGGAATACAGGAGCACAATGAGGGACTAATGAGAACCATTTGAGGGTCAACATTTCTAAAACCAAAGAAATGGTCATTGATTTTAGGAAGACGAGGTCCAAACCTGATCCAGTCTCTAGTTCAGGGAACGAATGTGGATCTGGTCTCCAACTAGAAGTATCTGGGTATTAAACTGGATACCTGATCCAGTCACATGGAGGTAGTTTATAAAAAGGGTAAAAGCAGGCTGTATTCTTTAAGAAGGCTGCGATCTTTTAATATTGGCCAACCTGCTGTGTACTCCCCAGCCAACACACCCATGTGGGACCCAGGTGGGTCTGATGTGGGTTGCCTAAGTAGGGCCCAGCCAGTTTTGTCCTCGGTTTCCATGTAGGCCCCACATGGGTTAGCCCAGATGAAATGAACACTGCGCAGTGTGCACACTACAGGCTGTTAAATGTAACACTGAATCAGTGTTGGAGTTAATGAGATAATGAAGTGATTGAGTGATGACTGAGCATTAATGATGAACACCTGCTGTTAACAAACCGAATCAATGAAGAAAAGATGAACAACAAGAACAGAAACTACAGCTTCAGCCACAGTCTTAGATGAAATCAACTGAAAATAAGACATTCAATTTTTGAAGATCTGATTAATCAACTCCACAAACAACATTACCAGATTCACTTATTACTGACTTTATTTTCAAATGTTTACAGAAGCTCTTATTGAGAATTAACAGAGATTTAGATGTTGTTTTATTGGTCAAGAAAAATAATAAAAAATAAAAAATGACACCACCATCATGGAGATCAGAGTTTGCTTTATTTGGGCTCTTGACCCTTCCTTACTTATGTTAGCTCTCTCTCTGTAGTAACGCATGCATTGTTATAAAGCAGTGAGGTCACTGTCTTTCTATGATGATATAGTTATTGTGAGATTGTAATACACTATCTGATCATATGTTCATTTTATAAATTCTGGTTTGACAGCATAGGTGGAAATAGTTATATTAATTAATTTTAAATTGATACAGTTCATAGAAAAATTGAAACTACTGCATCATTACGACACACACAGACATCAAGAATCAGCATATAAATCTCAACAATGGTGATGAAAAAAAAGTTTCATACTGCAATGCATGCTGGGTATAAACATAGGACAAAACTCCCATCATGCACTGCAGTATGAATAATTATTGTCACCACTGTTGAGGATTGTATGCAATGTTTTCATGTATAAGCCTGAGAGGAAATAGTTGCCCTTTTTTAGCACTGAACCGTTATGGTGGTGTCTGTCTTAAATTTTTTTTTTTTTTTTTTTTTTTTAGTAAATGATGATCAAGACATCAAAGACAAAGAGCTCTTTCTATGATCTTCACTTGAAATGGCTCTCAAACAGAAAAGTCAAGCTAATCTTCTTTGATATAATTTTAATTCAGCAATGTATTAGTGTTTGCTGTAAAACACTATTGTAATCAGTCATACATAAGTCATGAAAGGGTAACTATCCCAACTAAAACAAACCCTGACCACCATGATGGTGGCATAATTTCTGACCAATAAAACAACATCTAAACCTCTGTTAATTCTCAATAAGAGCTTCTGTAGACATGTGAAAATAAAGTCAGTAATAAGTGAAGCTGGTAATGCTGTTTGTGGAGTTGATTAATCAGATCTTCAGAGATTGAATGTCTTTTATCTTCAGTTGATTTCATCTAAGACTGGCTGAAGCTGTAGTTTCTGTTCTTATTGTTCATCTTTTCTTCATTGATTCGGCTTGTTAACAGCAGGTGTTCATCATTAATGTTCAGTCATCACTCAATCACTTCATTATCTCATTAACTCCAACACTGATTCAGTGTTACATTTAAAAGCCTGTAGTGTGCACACTGCGCAGTGTTCATTTCATCTGGCTAACCCATGTGGGGCCTACATGGAAACCGAGGACAAAACTGGCTGGGCCCCACTTAGGTAACCCACATCAGACCCACCTGGGTCCCACATGGGTGTGTTGGCTGGGTCCTAATCTCCTGTCTCCTCTAATATGTAGATACAATTACACTTTAAGATTCTGTTCAACTACAACATCAGAGGATTCTTATTGTGTCGCACAGAATACTGAGAAGAACTGATGGGTTCATCTCTGCATGACGAGTCAGAGCAAAGTTTCATCCCCGTCCACATGTGGAAATCAAATATTCCACCCGATTATCCATTTTCTACATAAAAAATATATATGAAAAAATCTAGCCTAATTATTAATCTATTAATTAACTTATTTTTGTTTGTTTAGTTTCAAAAAATACAAATGAAGGTGCAGTTTTCTTATTTATGTTTTATTCATTTCAATTTGAAAAGCAATCTATGGAAACATACTTGATAAATATTTAATGTCCAAAGCAGATTTTCACAAACTTGTAAAACTACTTCCTGAAAAGTTGAACATTGTTTCCAGAGAACTCATGATAATAACAGAGCAAATCACGTTGAGTGCGTGTGTTGACACGTCTGACATGCTCTTCTCGTTCTCATCCTGAAAATATTTACTTGATCTGTCGAGTGCAAAAATTCAGAGCTACTGTTCGACACGACAGATCAAATGAGGACACAGAAAGGTCTGAGGTGAGCGTTTCATCTTTCTTTAGTTGTTCTTTAGTGTGTCGTCTTCTGATGTGTTATTGGTCACTTCTGAGACTTTAATGTTGTGCTGAAGTAATTCTGATGATTTTAAAGCTCTTCATGTCATGATCAAGTGTGTCTTTTTAAGTGAATCACATTCTGATATTGTGTCACATGGTGTGAAATCACCGTTTTTCTCTGTTTTACAGTATTTCTTATCATGCACTCTTCACTCTTTGAGAGAGAAACTATCACTCAATAGATTCATGCGTCTGCAGACTTTTTTTGTTTTACTGCCTCTTTCTGTCTTTATGCATTTCTCCTCCGTTAAAGGATTAGTTCACCTTCAAATGAAAATTAGCCCGAGCTTTACTCACCCTCAAGCCATCCTAGCTGTACATGACTTTCTTCTTTCTGATGTACACAATCAGAGAAATATTATTAAATATCCTGACGCATCCAAGCTTTATAATGGCAGTAAGTGTTATCAAACGAGTATGAGCGGAAGAAAGTGCTTCATCAGAAAGAATAAAGTCATATACACCTAGGATGGCTTGAGGTTGAGTAAAGCTTGGGCTAATTTTCATGTGAAAGTGAATTAATCCTTTAACACACTCTTCTACATCAGTGTAAGTGTTGAGTATCAGTGATGCAGTAGTTACACTAGATCAGGACACACAGGTTCTGCAGGAGTTTTGTCTGAGTCACGTTGCTGTCCCTCGTCTCTGTTCACTCTCCTGTCAGTTAAAAACAAAAAAACATGTATACAAACAGAAGCATGCAAAACTAAGGTGTGGTCTCAATTAACAAAATATAATACGAAAATACACTATTACAGTTTAGAGCGTTTATGTTCATTAAGTGTTTCTTAATGTGATGCACGTTAATGTTAATTTAATGCAATGTAAATGTAGCTGGATCCAAGCACAAATCAGGAATGTAGTTTATGTAGTTTCTCATTTATATTTTGAAACAACAACTGTTTTCTCTTGAGCAGTTTGTGTTTCATGTAAAATTATAGCACTTCGATATGACATTATAATGTTGACCGGGAGGGGACATATTCGGTTTTGTCGTGGCCACGAGATGTCAGTTCGTGGGAACATCATATTCACTCATGGGAACACAATGTAAAGTCATGGCCTGAAGATGCTTGTTGAGGGAACGAGATTTTTGTCGTGGCCACGAGTTAAATGCGTAAATAATCTGCGTGACCATAGCAACATGGAATTATAAGAAATTGATAGGCATATAATAATATGTATTTTTAATTAAAAAAGACAAAATAAGGGCGGAATTAAGAAATGACTATATATGTGAGTGTGAAATGGCTCTGGCGAAGATGGCTGGTTGATCGTTCTGACTACCTGCACACAAAAAAGTCATAAAACTTTTCGGAAAGCCGGCCGGATACAGCTGACTCTTTCATCACCTCAGCATCTAAACGACTGCGGTCAAGCCAGCCGCGGTTTGAAAATACACGGTCAAGCCAGCCGCTAAAAAAAAGAAGTATGTGCGCCTATTACTATGATTACGGTAATTCAGAATGAGCAGAAAGAGAACGCGCTTACAGAGCGCTTGAGTTCTATCTATCTATTCAAATATTTCTTTCTTTCTTTCTTTCAAATCTTTCTCTTTTTTCACTTTCTTTCTTTCTTTCTTTCTTTCTTTCTTTCAAATCTTTCTCTTTTTTCTCTTTCTTTCTTTCAAATCTTCTCTTTTTTCTCTTTCTTTCAAATCTTTCTCTTTTTTCTCTTTCTTTCTTTCAAATATTTATAGTTTTCTTTACCTTTCTTTCTTTCAAATATTGATTTTTGGCTCTTCCTTTCTTTCTGTTTCTCTCTGTCTGTCTCTTTGTCTGTTCAAATTCAAATTCGCTTTATTGGCATGACTTACACAGTATTACCAAACCGATGGCCATTACATGAGCAATGACAAATAATGATGAGAGACGGTTTCGAGATATGTCACATTTCTTCCACTTCAGAGGCCTATAAAGTCTTCATTTCTAAAAAGTAGAAAAAGCGGTGGTCTCCTTCTATAGGAGACGTCCCATACAATATGAATACCTCATATCAAACCATTTTACTCCAGCATTTTGGAGATATGTGCCATTATTCTGTTTTATACACCTATAAAGACCTCATTTCCAATAAGTAGAAAAAACTAATGGTCAGTTTCTATAGGGGACACCCCATACAACAACTATAACTAATTTGAGTCCATTCTACTGCAGCATTTTAGAGATATATCACATTATTTTAATTTATACACCTATAAAAACCGCATTTTTAATAAATAGAAATAATTAATGGCCAGTTTCTATACGGGGACGTCTCATACAGTATGCATAACTCATATTAGTTAATTTTTTTGCAGCGTTTGAAAAAAAAGTAGCATTGTTACCCCTCAACTGTTCTGTCACGTATTCACTTTAGGGATAATAAAGTAATGCACCCATTAATCATAAATTAATACCCACGCCCAAATGTATTTATGTATTTCTTCAAATTATTGCAGAGAATTACCAGTTACCCTTTTTCTGCGGCAAATCATGACAGTAATGCATAATTATATAGCAAAATTATATGCTAAATTTACGTCACAAAATAAATAAATAAATTAAATAAAAAAGCAAATATCCGAGATTGTTGTGATTTTGTTTTAATTTCGAAATGTAACTTTTAAGAAAAAAAACATAAATATAATAGATAGTGTCCAATAGTGTAGCGTTGGTCATGCTGTAACAAATTCATATGTAGGCTACATTAGTTAAAACAATATCTTCATAAAGTAAAGTTATAAATGTAATATAATTTTAAAGGTCCACAAATGGCAATTTTATCTTATGAAATTGCCAAAACTTTGTTTTAAAAATGCAGCTTAAGTCAAAAATTAAAAAGCATGAATTCTTGCCCATTGTAATGATTTAGGTCATTTTTCTGCAGTGTCCTGTGATTACTTACAGATGTCTTTGCAAGTGTTGTTAGTGTTACCCTGTCTTTAAAGGTGTATAAATTAGGATAATGATATATATCTCCCATAATGCTGCAGTAAAATGGTTTTTTTTGGACAAACAAGAGTTATACTTACTGTATGGGATTTCCCCTACAGAAACTGGCCATAGTTTTTTTCGACTTATTAGAAATAAGCATTTTATCGGTGTATAGAGTATAATAATGTGACATATCTCCAAAACGCTGCAGTAAAATGGTTTGATTTGTCATGAGGTATACACACTGTATAGGATGTCCCCTATAGTAGAGAGCTCCCATTACTTTTTTCTACTAATTAGAAATGGGGACTGTATAGGCCTCTGAAAGTGAAATAATGTGACATATCTCCAAAATGCTGCAGTAAAATGGCTTGATATGAGGTATGCATACTGTATGGTATGTCCCCTATATAAAACTCACCATTTCTTTTTTCTACTAATTAGAAATGGGGACCATTATAGGTGTATAAAGCAGAATAATGGCATATATCTAAAAAATGCTACAGTAAAAAGTTTTGATATGAGGTATGCATACTGGTATGTGAAAATTTTCAAGAGGCGGGCAAAATGTCATTTTAATAAAAAAAAACCCAGTAAAAATAATAAACAAACAAGAGAGGCATTTAAGAAAGAGTGTTATACTTTATTTTATCTACTTTTTGCAAGTTATTATGCAGTAAACCTCTACATAAAAATGTCTTGAAATGTTGGCCTATGAAGACCAAAAAGAAAACACTAGTCAAAGAAATACACAATTGTTAAAGACGTTAGTTGTAATGTTGTAGTAAATAAAAGGGATAACAGAGTAAAGTATCAAAAATTCAAAACATGGCATCTTGTTACAGTTTTTTTTAATTGCTTTGGTACTCACCCCCACACGCCGACTTTCACAAGTAAGGTGTATATTTTTAAAACTCCAAACTGATTGAATTATATGTGTTATATCATTGTTTGTCATTGCTCATGTAATGGCCACCGGTTTGGTAATACTGTGTAAGTCATGCCAATAAAGCGAAATTTGAATTTGGACAGACAAAGAGACAGACTGACTGACGAGAAACAGAAAGAGAGGAAAGAAAGGAAGAGACAAAAAATCAATATCTGAAAGAAAGAAAGATAGAAAAAGAAAACTATAAATATTTGAAAGATAGAAAAAGAAAACTATAAATATTTGATAGATAGATAGATAGATAGATAGATAGATAGATAGATAGATAGATAGATAGATAGATAGATAGATAGATGGATAGATGGATGGGATATAGATGGATAGATGGATTGCAACTCAAGAGCTCTGAAAGCGCGTTGTCTGCTGATCGTGAAATTACCGTAATGTTAGTAATATGCTCGGCGCACATATTTTTCCTTTAGTGGCTGGCTTGACCGTGTATTTTCAAACTGCGGCTGGCTTGACCGCATTCTAAACGCAGTTCTAAACGCTTGAGTCTCCTGGAGGCAAAGGATGAATATTTAGAAAACTGCAGAAGGAGAAATAATCTCTGACTGCACGGCCTCGAGAGGGTGCAGAAGTGGGGAGGGGGGGGGGGGGGGGGGGTATTACTGGTGGGGGGGGGGGGGGGTTAAGGACCGCTTATGGACTTTATTAAAGACAATTTTTTTTCGGTATTTCTCGAGGACTGAAACTAGCGCGGGGAGTTTAACAATGTCAAAAAATGGTTCGCTGATAAAGGAGGCGAGAGAGTGATGTATCGCCGATTCCTCGTCCAACCCTGTAAACTGCAAATTCTGCATGACAAAACGATCTGCCTGTTCTCACCCTTACAAAAAATTACTACAGTTTTTGTTACATATAGAAAATGCAGTTTTTTGGACACGAAAAAAAATAGACTGCAGTATTGCAGTATAACCTAAAATGTCTGTAGTTTTACTGGAGTACAACTACTGCAATACATCTAAAGTTCTAGTAAAATAAAACTGCAATACAACTGCAGTTATACTGTTTTTATACTTCATGCAACTTTCAGTTGTACTTCATTTTACTGCAGCTGTACCTTTACTACAGTTTTACTGCTGTTGAACTTCAATGTACTGCAGTTGTACTGTGACTATACTTCATTATGCTGCAAATCTATGGTTGTGCTTAATTAAACTGCTGTTAAACTACATGGTACTGATAGGCCAAAAAGTTTTAACTAAACTGCTGTTAAACTTCAATATACTGCAGTTCTTTTTTGTAAGGGTAGTTTTCACTTAATATGAATTTTTTAATTAACCCTATAATTAACGTTACTTGTTTGGTTTTGTTTAACTTTTGTGATGCTCTTTGTTTGCAGTGCAGAAGTCATACTGGTTTCATCCAGAACTCTACCCACAGGAAAGCCACTCCCATTATTAGTGTGATTAGAAAAGCAGTTGGCATGCCTCAAACCCAAGCACAAGCTCAACACTTCACCACAATGGTACACCCCAAAACTATTAACATAACAGAAACTTTATAAATTTCAACATAATAGACAACAGTAAACATTAAATAAACATCTCTCAATTTTCTCATCTTCCTTGCATAAAAACGGTTTACAATTAACACTTTTATTTCAAACCATTTTTACTCTCCGCAGTTCCAGGCCAGCTTTGCAAAGCATGATGGGAAGTGAAAGTCCTGTTTGATTGAGTCCTAGTTGAGTTTACTTGAGTGAAACATGTTATTTTAAAATGAAAAACATTACCGTTACAGTCAAAAAGTAATCATTTCAAGTCAATTTAAACATGATAGCAATCACGTTTTGAAACACAAGCGGCTAAACTAAAACCAATACAATGGTGTTGGCAAATCAAAATAAGTTGTTTAAATAACGTGAACAGCATCGAAAAATCTTTTTTTTTGATGTGTTAGCAATACAACTTCAGTTACACTGTTTTTACACTTCATGCAACTTATCAGTTGTACTTCATTTTACTGCAGCTGTACTTTTACTAGCAGTTTTACTGGCTGTTGAACTTCAATGTACCTGCCGGGGCAGTTGTACTGTGACTATACTTCATTATACTGCAAATAAAATAAATCTATGGTTGTGCTTAATTAAACTGGCAAGTAAGGTTAAACTACTTGGTACTGCTGAACCGGTCAGTTTTTACTGCAGTTCGACTTCAATATACTGCCAGTTCTTTTTTGTAATGGCATCTTTTCGTCCCAAAGAAGCCGAGGATTTCTATCACAGCATTAGTTACATACTGTCCATGGTTTTTGGAGAGTAGTAGATCGGATTTAATATTGAATAAAGTGGCTAGTTGGGGGCTATAAATATTGACCATCAAGCGCTTAGACTGACAAAGGCTGAAAATTTTGAATCTACCTTTGTTATGAAATGGGAGCGCATGCTATGTTGGCTTGGATAATATAACATTTGTCGCGTCAAGTATTATATTGCTCCTCATAAATTCTTAGCATTGTTAGCCTTTAAAAATGACATGGTGTGTACTGTGAGATTTGAGCTCGATTTCACTGGTTATTATATATCTAGAGTTCGTTCGATTACGGGCCTGCCGTTGTTTGGGGACAGGGCTACCGTACCAAAAGGGAAAGGGGTTGGGTGGGATGACGGTAGTTTTTTAGTTCTGGTGTTCAGTGTTCGGTTTTTAATCTTTTAGTTCTGAGTATTACAATGATGGTCGGTCAGTAACCCCAAGCACTACTGTAAAATGGAAAATGTATGTAAAGTGATAGCATGGAATGTCAACACGGTTTAGGCCACCTATCAAGCGCAAACTAGTGTTTACTTTCATTAAGAAAGAAAGAGTTAATGTTGCCTTTGTGCAGTGGATAACCCATCTGTCTGAACATCAAAAAAACATAAGAGATTGGGTGGGACAAGAATTATTTTCAAGCTATATAACTCAAAAAAAAGAGGTACATAAACAATGTACCTTTTTACTTAAAGATCATAACCAGATTGAAGGAAGAATTATTTATAATCAAAAGATACCCTCTGTACCTTTTATTCACCTAAGCACATAAATCATACTCACTGCATAGATATGTTTCTTTTCTGCCAAAAGAGTATATTCCTTTTGTAAACTTATGTGCTATTGGAAATTGAATTTGGGAACAAAGCCTAGTAGAGCGTTATTAGCTTAAAACTGGAGGACGGCGTGCAGAAGCGTTATACTTAAAGTATGATTTCTAACTCCAATGCTCAGTTGATTTATGATGCAAAATTAATATTAATATTTTTTGATTTGATTGATATTTGATTCAGGACCATCCAAGTGCAAGCTGTTTCCATCATCTCATTATCCCTGTGTTTTCTCTCCATATATAAACTCAGTTCAGTTGTTTGTTGAGTTGCTTGTCTTGTCTTTAACTAGGGGCATTCACGGAGCATTTTCCCTGTTCCTGGTTATGTGATATCTGCCTGTTTTCTAGAATCCTGTCTTGCCCTCTGGATTTGTTGTTTGTTTGTTTGTATGGAGCTGATTTACTGTGCTCCTGACCTTCTGCCTGTTTAATGGACTACAACTTTGGATTGTACTAGACCAAAATAAACTTTAAATAGTGTTTTTGGATCTTGCTCATTGTTGGACTTGCTCAGTGCTTTGCAACAACCAACACCATTAAATCATTACACAAATAGTATCTGCCAATATAATGTATAGGACAGATATATCACATCTTATGTTATGAAATCTGGGTACTGTCATCTTGGGGGGCATCCACTTAGCCCACCTTAGATGTCGTCCTCTCATTCCATGGACTCTGTCACACGAACTCACGCATTTCCCACAAATGCCTCTCACCCAGTCACTGATCACCACAGCCAGCTGTATGCACATTACGCTAGAGTCTTCATTACCTCCTCACCTCCAATCCTTCATCACTATATAAGCACCCCCCACTCTCACTTGCATTCAGTCGGTCGAAGTATTGTCGGATACCTGTATTGCAATTCGCAAGCGTTTATATCCTTGTTTTGTCTGCCCGTTTTCTGACCCTGCCTGTTTCCCGTTGTGTTGTTTATCTGCCTGCCTGTCCTTTGCCACTCTGTTTGCCCCGTGATTTTGACCATCTTGCCTGTCTGACCACGTCTGTAAATAAACGCTGCACTTGGATCATCATTATACTTATCTTACTATTCACCTAGTGTTAATACCGTTAAGAAATGCTGATACTTTCAGCTTGGAAATAGTATCTATCACTAAGTGAAGAATACTTTTTACACTTAAGTGCAAATAGCCGCTGGCCGTCTTTATTATTATTTAAGCCTAAATAAAATCGGAAAAATATCTGGGAGCATACAAATAATAAACAAAACTAAATCAGTTACAAGAATTTAATCTTATTAAAAAGACTTTGGTTTTGAGATGATTTCGTTTTTAAATATTCTTTTAACATATAGGCATATTAACTTCATTCGATGTGGCTGTCATGGGAACAGGGGCTACAAATGAAAAAAAAAACTTTCGTTTATCATCACATAGGCTACTGGTGTAGTCTATAAAATATACAGTACATAAATGAATTAAAAAAATTAAGTCCAATTGTAATAATAATAATATAAATATTAAATAAAAATCGATCAGTGAACTGGATTTAAGGATAAGAATGTTCGGGGATACTGATAAAATGTCCTGGCAGGCAAACTTCATTTCAAATGCTGATATAGGCATCATTGGCATGCTAAATACATTAGTGAGAATATGGTAATATAATCATTTTCTTAATTCCATGCTTTTTCTTAGTTAAAAATATATATTCTTATAGGCTTGTCCTTTTCTAAGAGTTCCAGGTATACTATGGGGGTCGGGACAGGTTGTTTACACATTTAACTCGTGGCCATGATTAATTTGATGTCATTCCCTCAAGCATGAAAGGAAGTCGTGCGCCATGAGAAAAAAATTTATTGTTCCCATCCAAATAGGATCTCGAAGGGCCCAAAAACGACAAACTATTGCACGTTACTATGTCGTCATGTCATGTCATGTCATGGTCATGTTCATCTCAAGTCATCTTTATTTATATAGCGCTTTTTACAATGCAGATTGTGGCAAAGCAGCTTTACATTAATAAGAAAATGGTCTTATTGTGCAGCTTATTCTATATATTATTAATTCATTCCGTTCCAAATATCAATAATTATTAATCTAGTTAATTTATGTATATCAGCACTGGAGAAAACAGTGACGTAATCGTCCGGCACAGCTCAGTTCGCATACAACGGCGCCAATGCAGGCATATCAAAAACACTGCTGAATATCAAGCAAGTGTCCCCAACGTAAGCAAGCCAGAGGCGACAGCGGCAAGGAACCAAAACTCCAACAAATGGAGAAAAAAACCTCGGGAGAACCAGGCTTAGTCGGGGGGCCAGTTCTCCTCTGGCCAACAGTGAACACTTGTCCGATACTCAGGCAGAGTTACAGGTCTTTAAACCGATTTGGAATCGCAACAGTCAAAATAATAAATCTAGTTCCATCAAGTTTAAGATCTTATGATCACACCGGTATGGGACGGTTTGTTTGGATATGTGCCACTGGCTGATGAGTCGGTAAGGTCTTAACAAAGGATGAGCTAGTTAACTCAGTCTCCGCCGACACCACAGGGCCACATTGCTGCCGCACACAGGCACAGGTTCCCCGTCCGACCTGGACACGGCCCAGATCCAGCCAATCACGTTAATTGGTAAACCTCGGGATAAGCAGAGAGACAAAAAATTAGCCTAGACGCCATTCTTCTTCTTATGTAATGAGTACATCTGGTGTTATAGGAAGTGTTCCCGGTTCCAGCTGACCTGATCTATGCAGCCTAACAATCCTTTAATGGATATGAAGACAAAAGTTTATAGTGTGTCATGTGAATGCCAGGTTAAATAGATGCGTTTTTAGTCTAGATTTAAACTGACAGAGTGTGTCTGCTTCCCGAACAATGCTAGGAAGATTGTTCCAGAGTTTAGGTGCCAAATAGGAAAAGGATCTACCGCCTGCGGTTGATTTTGATATTCTAGGTATTAACAACTGGCCAGAATTCTGAGATCGTAATAGACGCGAAGGACTATAATGCATTAAGAGCTCACTCAGGTACTGGGGAGCTAAGCCATTTAGTGATTTGTAAGCAATTAGCAAGATTTTAAAATCTATACGATGTTTAATAGGGAGCCAGTGCAGTTTTGATAGAACCGGGCTAATATGTTCATATTTCCTGGTTCTAGTAAGGACTCTAGCTGCTGCGTTTTGGACCAGCTGTAGTTTGTTTATCACGCGAGCAGGGCAACCACCCAATAGAGCGTTACAGTAATCTAGTCTCGAGGTCATAAATGCATGAACTAGCTGTTCCGCATTTGTCATTGAGAGCATATGTCGCAATTTAGATATATTTTTAAGATGGAAGAATGCGGTTTTACATATGCTAGAAATGTGGCTTTCAAATGAAAGATTGGTATCAAAGAGCACACCCAGGTTCCTAACTGACGAAGACGACTTAACAGAGCAGCCATCAAGTCTTAGGCAGTATTCTAGGTTTTTATGTGCTGAAGTTTTTGGTCCAATAATTAGAATCTCTGTTTTTTCTGAATTTAGTAGCAGGAAATTACTAGTCATCCAATTTTTTATATCAGCTACGCATTCTGTTAGTTTTGAGAATTGGTAGGTTTCGTCAGGGCGCGAGGAAATATAGAGCTGAGTATCATCAGCGTAACAGTGAAAGCTAATGCCATGCTTCCCAATGACATCTCCCAAGGGTAGCATGTACAGAGTGAAAAGCAACGGTCCTAGAACTGAGCCTTGTGGTACTCCATATTTAACTTGTGATCGAAATGACATCTCTTCGTTTACTACTACAAACTGATAACGGTCAGACAAGTATGATTTGAACCATGCCAATGCAATTCCACTAATTCCAGCATAATTTTCTAGTCTATTCAAAAGAATATTGTGGTCGATAGTGTCAAAAGCAGCACTGAGGTCTAGTAACACTAATAGAGAGATACAACCATGATCTAATGATAAGAGCAAATCATTCGCAACTCTAATGAGAGCAGTCTCAGTACTATGGTATGGTCTAAATCCTGACTGGAAATCCTCACAGATACCATTTCTTTCCAGGTAGGAACTAAGCTGAGATGATACTGCCTTTTCTAGTATTTTTGACAGAAAAGGTAGATTGGAAATCCGTCTGTAATTGACTAATTCACCAGGATCAAGTTGTGTTTTTTTAATAAGAGGTTTGATAATAGCCTGCTTAAAATTTTTCGGTACGTAACCTAGTGATAAAGATGAATTAATGATCTTAAGAAGAGGATCTATGACCTCTGGAAGCATCTCTTTCAATAGCTTAGTCGGTATAGGGTCTAACATACATGTTGTTGATTTTGATGATTTAACAAGTTTAGACAATTCTTCATTTCCTATAGCAGCGAATGAATGGAATTTTTCCTCAGGGATACAACAATCCACTGTCTGATGTGATACTGTAGTAGACAGTTGCATGGCTATAATTTTCTCTCTAATGTTGTCAATCTTGCAAGTAAAGAAGTTCATAAAGTCATTACTGCTGTGCTGTTTTAAAACATCAGAAGTTGAGGCTGTATTTCTTGTTAATTTAGCCACTGTATTAAATAAATACTTAGGATTGTGTTTATATTCTTCTAAAAGATTTGAAAAATAAGCAGATCTAGCGGTTTTTACAGCCTTTCTGTACTCCATCATTTTCTCTCTCCATGAAATCCGAAAAACTTCTAGTTTTGAATTCTTCCAGTTGCGCTCCAGTTTTCTGGCTTCTCTCTTAAGGGCCCGAGTGTGCTCGTTATACAATGGTGTTGGACTAATATCCTTAATCTTTTTTAAGCGCAAAGGAGCGACAGAGTCTAGAGTGTTCGAAAAGAGAGCGTCAATAGTTTCTGTTGCAACATCGAGTTCTTCTAAGCTGTCTGGTTTGCTAAGTTGATGAAACTGATCAGGAAGATTATTTATAAAGCAATTTTTAGTGGTAGAAGTGATGGTTCTAACATATTTATGGAAGACAGGCAGTTTTCCAGCCTTGGATTAATGTAGCACGCATGAGACTAGATAATGATCTGAGACGTCATCGCTCTGCTGCAGAATTTCAACGGCATCAATATCGATTCCATGTGACAATATTAGATCTAGAGTATGATTACGACAATGAGTTGGTCCTGACACGTGTTGTCTAACTCCAATAGAGCTTAGAATATCTGTTAATGCCAATCCCAAAGCGTCTTTTTCATTATCTACGTGTATATTAAAATCACCAACAATAAGGACTTTATCCACAGCCAGTACTAACTCCGATAGAAAATCAGCAAATTATTTGATAAAATCTGTATGGTGCCCTGGTGGCCTGTATACAGTAGCCAACACAAATTTCAAATGAGATTTGTCACTTACATTATCTAACATTACATAGAGCACCATCACTTCAAAAGAGATATATTTGAAAGACTTTTGAGTAATACTGAAGATATTACTATAGATTACAGTAACACCTCCCCCTTTACCTTTCTGACGAGGTTCGTGTCGATAATAGTAACCTTGAGGGCTAGACTCATTTAAAGTAATGTAATCGTCTGGTTTTAGCCAGGTTTCTGTCAAACACAGCACATCTAGGTTATTTTCTGTGATAATATCATTTACAATAAGTGCTTTTGAAGAAAGGGCTCGAATATTCAGCAACCCAAGCTTTATCATTTTGTTATCTTTATAATCTCTGTTTACTACTTGTTGAACATCAATTAAATTATCACCCGTTAATGGGTTTGGAAGTTTTCTGTATTTATTAGTTCGGGGTACAGACACAGTCTCTATCCGATGATATCTAGGTGAAAGAGTCTCTATGTGTTGGGATTTATCTGAATTCTGTGACGTGAGACAGCTAGCAGACGGTCGGTTTAGCCAGTCTGTCTGCTTCCTGACCTCGGCCCCAGTTAGTCAAGGTTGAGCTCTAAGACTATGTGCCATATTACTAGAGAGAAGAGCAGCACCACCCCAGGAGGGATGAATACCATCTCTTTTCAACAGGTCAGGTCTGCCCCAAAATCTTTTCCAATTGTCTATGAAACCTATATTATTCTGTGGACACCACTTAGACAGCCAGCCATTGAGTGATGATAGTCTGCTAATGATCTCATCACTCCTACGAGCAGGAAGGGGTCCAGAAAAAATTACAGTGTCTGACATCATACGTGCAATTTCACACACCTCTTTAATTTTGGTGATCTCCGACTGGCGAAGTCGGACATCATTAGCGCCGACGTGAATAACAATCTTAGAGTATTTACGATTAGCATTAGCCAGCACTTTTAAATTTGCTTTGATGTCAGGCGCTCTGGCTCCCGGCAAACATGTGACTATGGTGGCTGGTGTCTCTATTTTCACGTTCCGTGTAATAGAATCGCCAATAACTAGGGCACTTTCAACAGGATTCTCAGTGGGTGCGTCACTGAGTGGGGAGAACCTGTTTGATGTTCTAATCGGAACGGAAGAGTGGTGTTTTTTAACACGACTAGGCCGCCTCACGGTCACCCAGTTGCCCTGCTGCACGGGCTCTACAGCCGGAACCGAACAATGTACGGAGTTCACTAGGCTAGTCGCATCCAAAACAGTATCTGAAGCCCTTGCATTCTTACTATCCTCAATTAAAGTTTGGATGCGTGTCTCTAATTCTAAGATTTTCTCTGTCAGCCTGACTATTTCCCTACATTTATGACATGTGAATCCTTCATCGCTGACAGAAAAAGCTAAACTATGCATGTGACAGGCAGTGCAAGTAACAATGAAAGGAGAAGATGACATAGCTTACCGTGTTTGTAGACTGATCCGACGTACCAGATGTTTGATGAACTTGGTGGTCACAGAAATGACGGTGGGCACGGATAACACAAACTAGCGTAGTGCTAACGCGTTGTGATGGTGATTTAGATTAAAAGATTACAAACTAGCGATGTCAGATTAATGTGATAGGCAATAAAAGACAATATCAGATTATAGTGAAGATAAAGTAGACAACAAAAAATGACAATAAATAGATTCAAATAAAGATATATGGAGCAACAGACTCAAACAATTCAGCAGCGTGGCAGACAGAAGCAATCGATCAAGTCTTGCGAGCAATCGATCAAGTCCGAGCAATCGATCAACCCTAACGCTAACCCCAAACAGTAGTCCCTAACCCAAAATCTAACCCTAACCTTAACCCTAACCCTAACCCTACCCTAACCCTAACCCTAACCCTAACTCTAAACCATAGCCTAACCCTAACCCTAACCCCAAACCCTAGTCCCTAACCCAAACTCTAACCCTACACCTAACCCAAACCCCTAATCCCAATCTTAACACTAACCTAACCCTAACCCTAAATCTAAACCTTACCCTAACCCTAACCCTGAACCAAAACCATACCCTAATCATACTTTAGATCTAATATTGTCACATGGAATCGATATTGATGCCGTTGAAATTCTGCAGCAGAGCGATGACGTCTCAGATCATTATCTAGTCTCATGCGTGCTACATTTATCCAAGGCTGGAAAACCGCCTGTCTGCCATAAATATGTTAGAACCATCACTTCTACCACTAAAAATTGCTTTATAAATAATCTTCCTGATCAGTTTCATCAACTTAGCAAACCAGACAGCTTAGAAGAACTCGATGTTGCAACAGAAATTATTGACGCTCTCTTTTCGAACACTCTAGACTCTGTCGCTCCTTTGCGCTTAAAAAAGATTGAGGATATTAGTCCAACGCCATGGTATAACGAGCACACTCGGGCCCTTAAGAGAGAAGCCAGAAAACTGGAGCGCAGCTGGAAGAATTCAAAACTAGAAGTTTTTCGGATTTCATGGAGAGAGAAAATGATGGAGTACAGAAAGGCTGTAAAAACCGCTAGATCTGCTTATTTTTCAAATCTTTTAGAAGAAAATAAACACAACCCTAAGTATTTATTTAATACAGTGGCTAAATTAACAAGAAATACAGCCTCAACTTCTAATGTTTCCAAACAGCACAGCAGTAATGACTTTATGAACTTCTTTACTTGCAAGATTGACAACATTAGAGAGAAAATTATAGCCATGCAACTGTCTACTACAGTATCACATCAGACAGTGGGTTGTTGTATCCCTGAGGAAAAATTCCATTCATTCGCTGCTATAGGAAAGGAAGAATTGTCTAAACTTGTTAAATCATCGAAATCTACAACATGTATGTTAGACCCTATACCGACTAAGCTATTGAAAGAGATGCTTCCAGAGGTCATAGATCCTCTTCTTAAGATCATTAATTCATCTTTATCACTAGGTTACGTACCAAAAAATTTTAAGCAGGCTATTATCAAACCTCTTATTAAAAAACCACAACTTGATCCTGGTGAATTAGTCAATTACAGACCGATTTCCAATCTACCTTTTCTGTCAAAAATACTCGAAAAGGCAGTATCATCTCAGCTTAATTCCTACTTGGAAAGAAATGGCATCTGTGAGGATTTCCAGTCAGGATTTAGACCGTACCATAGTACTGAGACTGCTCTCATTAGAGTTACAAATGATTTGCTCTTATCATTAGATCATGGTTGTATCTCTCTATTAGTGTTACTAGACCTCAGTGCTGCTTTTGACACAATCGACCACAATATTCTTTTGAATAGACTAGAAAATTATGCTGGAATTAGTGGAATTGCATTGGCATGGTTCAAATCATACTTATCTGACCGTTATCAGTTTGTAGTAGTAAACGAAGAGATGTCATTTCGATCACAAGTTAAATATGGAGTACCACAAGGCTCAGTTCTAGGACCGTTGCTTTTCACTCTGTACATGCTACCCTTGGGAGATGTCATTAGGAAGCATGGCATTAGCTTTCACTGTTACGCTGATGATACCCAGCTCTATATTTCCTCGCGCCCTGATGAAACCTACCAATTCTCAAAATTAACAGAATGCGTAGCTGATATAAAAAATTGGATGACTAGTAATTTCCTACTACTAAATTCAGAAAAAACAGAGATTCTAATTATTGGACCAAAAACTTCAGCACATAAAAACCTAGAATACTGTCTAACACTTGATGGCTGCTCTGTTAAGTCGTCTTCGTCAGTTAGGAACCTGGGTGTGCTCTTTGATACCAATCTATCATTTGAAAGCCACATTTCTAGCATATGTAAAACCGCATTCTTCCATCTTAAAAATATATCTAAATTACGACATATGCTCTCAATGACAAATGCGGAACAGCTAGTTCATGCGTTTATGACCTCGAGACTAGATTACTGTAACGCTCTATTGGGTGGTTGCCCTGCTTGCGTGATAAACAAATTACAGCTGGTCCAAAACGCAGCTGCTAGAGTCCTTACTAGAACCAGGAAATATGAACATATTAGCCCGGTTCTGTCAAAACTGCACTGGCTCCCTATTAAACATCGTATAGATTTTAAAATCTTGCTAATTACTTACAAAGCACTAAATGGCTTAGCTCCCCAGTACCTGAGTGAGCTCTTAATGCATTATAGTCCTTCGCGTCTATTACGATCTCAGAATTCTGGCCAGTTGTTAATACCTAGAATATCAAAATCAACCGCAGGCGGTAGATCCTTTTCCTATTTGGCACCTAAACTCTGGAACAATCTTCCTAGCATTGTTCGGGAAGCAGACACACTCTGTCAGTTTAAATCTAGACTAAAAACGCATCTATTTAACCTGGCATACACATGACGCACTATAAACTTTTGTCTTCATATCCGTTAAAGGATTGTTAGGCTGCATAGATCAGGTCAGCCGGAACCGGGAACACTTCCTATAACACCAGATGTACTCGGTACATCAGAAGAAGAATGGCGTCTACGCTAATTTTTTTTTGTCTCTCTGCTTATCCTGAGGTTTACCAATTAACGTGATTGGCTGGATCTGGGCCGTGTCCGGGTCGGACGGGGAACCTGTGCCTGTGTGCGGCAGCAATGTGGTCCTGTGGTGTCGGCGGAGACTGTGTTAACTAGGTCATCCCTTGTTAAGACCTTACCGACTCATCAGCCAGTGGCATATCCCAACAAACCGTCCCATACCGGCGTGATCAAAAAGATCTTAAACTAGATGGAACTAGATTAAATATTTTGACTGTTGCGATTCCAAATTGCTTTAATGACCCGTAACTCTGCCTGAGTTTCGGACAAGTGTTCACTGTTGGCCAGAGGAGAACTGGCCCCCCGACTAAGCCTGGTTTCTCCCGAGGTTTTTTTCTCCATTTGTTGGAGTTTTGGTTCCTTGCCGCTGTTGCCTTTGGCTTGCTTACGTTGGGGACACTTGCTTGATATTCAGCAGTGTTTTTGATATGCCTGCATTGGCGCCGTTGTATACAAACTGAGCTGAGCCGGACGATTACGTCACTGTTTTCTGCAGTGCTGATATACCTAAATTAACTAGACTAACAACTATTGATATTTGCAACGGAATGAATCAATAATACATAGAATAAGCTGCACAATGACACCATTTTCTTATTAATGTAAAGCTGCTTTGCCACAATTTGCATTGTAAAAAGCGCTATATAAATAAAGATGACCTGACCTGACCTGACCTTAACCCTAACCCTAACCCTAAACCATAGTCAAAACCATAAACCCTAAACCATACCCTGACCCTGACCCTAACCCTAAACCTTACCCCAACCCTAACCCTAACCCTAACAATAACCCCAATTCTAACTTTAATCCTAACCCTAATCCTAAATCTAGCCCTAACCCTAACCCTAACCCATAGACCTAACCCTAACCCTAACCCTAACCCTAGTCCCTAACCCAAACTCTAACATAACCCTAACCTTAAACCATACCCTAACCCTAACCCTAAATCTAAACCATAGCCTGACCCTAACCCTAACCCCAAACCCTAATCCCTAACCCAAACCCAAACTCTAACCCTAACCCTAACCTTAACCTTAACCCTAACCCCTCAACCTAATCTTAACACTAACCTAAGCCTAATCCTAAATCTAAACCTTACCCTAACCCTAACCCTGAACCAAAACCATACCCTAACCCTAACCCTAACCCTAAACCATACCCTGACCCTGACCCTAACCCTAAACCTTACCCCAACCCTAATCCTGACCCTAACCCAAACAATAACCCCTAATTCTAACTTTAACCCTAACCCTAATCCTAACTCTAGCCCTAAACCTAATCCTAACCCTAACCCTAAAGCATACCCTTAACCTAACCCTAATCCTAAATCTAGCCCTAACCCTGACCCTAACCCATAGACCTAACCCTAACCCTAACCCTAGTCCCTAACCCAAACTCTAACATAACCCTAACCTTAAACCATACCCTAACCCTAACCCTAAATCTAAACCATAGCCTGACCCTAACCCTAACCCCAAACCCTAGTCCCTAACCCAAACCCAAACTCTAACCCTAACCCTAACCTTAACCTTAACCCTAACCCCTAAACCTAATCTTAACACTAACCTAAGCCTAATCCTAAATCTAAACCTTACCCTAACCCTAACCCTGAACCAAAACCATACCCTAACCCTAACCCTAACCCTAAACCATACCCTGACCCTGACCCTAACCCTAAACCTTACCCCAACCCTAATCCTAGGGGGTAGTCGTGGCCTAGTGGTGAGGGAGTCGGGCTTGTAATCTGAAGGTTGCTGGTTCGATTCCCATGCCGGCAGGAATTGAAAGTGGGGATTGTGAATGAACAGCACTCTATCCACCTTCGATACCATGACTAAAGTGCCCTTGAGCAAGACACCTAACCCTAATTGCTCCCCTTGTAAGTCGCTTTGGATAAAAGCGTCTGCTAAATGATGAAAAATGAAAAATGAAAATGAAATCCTGACCCTAACCCAAACAATAACCCCTAATTCTAACTTTAACCCTAACCCTAATCCTAACTCAGGCCCTAATCCTAACCCTAACCCTAAAGCATACCCTTAACCTAACCCTAACCCTAACCCTAACCCTAACCCAACCATACCCCTAAAGCTAACCCTAAACCTAACCCATACCCTAACCCTAACCCTAACTCTAACTCTAATCCTAATCCTAACCCTAACCGTAACCCTAAACCATAGCCTAACTCTAACTCTAACTCTAAACAAATCCTAACCCTAACCCTAACCCTGAACCAACACCATACCCTGACTCTAACCCTAACCCTGAACCATAGTCAATCCTAACCCTAACCCTAATCCTTACCCTAACCCCTAACCCCTAACCCCTAACCCTAACCATAAACCATAGCCAAACCTAACCCTAACTCTAACCCTAACCCTGACCCAAAATCATACCCTAACATTAACCCATAACCCTAACCCTAAACCATACCCTAACCCTAACCCTAATCCATAGCCCACCCTAACCCTAACCCTAAACCATACCATAACCCCAATCCTAACCTAAACCCTAACCCTAAACCTTACCCTAATCTATCCCTGACCCTAAACTTAACCCTTACCCTGACCCAAAATCATACCCTAACCCTAACCCATAACCCTAACCCTAAACCATACCATAACCCTAAAAAATAGCCAACCCTAAACCTAACCCTAACCCTAAACCATACCCTAACCCTAATCCTAACCCTAACCCCTATCCCTAATCCTAACCCTAACCCTAACCCTAACCCTTAACCTTGCCCTAACCCTAACCCTAACCCTAACCCCTAACCAAAACCATACCCTAACCCTAAACCTAACCATAAACCATAGTCAACCCTAACCCTTACCCTAACCCCTAACCCTAAACCATACCTTTAACCTAACCCTAACCCTAACCCTAACTCTAATCCTAACCCTAACCCTAAACCATAGCCTAACTCTAACTCTAACTCTATCCAAACCCTAACCCTAACCCTAACCCTGAACCAACACCGTACCCTAACCCTGACCCTAACCCTAAACCATAGTCAATCCTAACCCTAAACCTTACCCTAACCTATCCCTAACCCTAACCTTAACCACTAAACCTAATCCTAACCCTAACCATAACCCTAACCCTACTCTATTATTTGACAACATTTATCCGTCTATCTATATATCTATTTATCTATATATCCATCTGTCTATCTATCTATCTAACCCTAACCCTGACCGTAATACTAGACCCTATTCCTAAACCAAAGCCTAAATCAAACCCTAACCCTAATACTAACCGTAAACCCTAACCCTAACCAAAACCCTAACCCTACCCTAACCCTAATCCTAACCCTAACCCTAACCCTAACCCTAAACCTTACCCTAACCTATCCCTAACCCTAACCCTAACCCTAAATCTAATCCTAACCCTAACCCAAACACTAACCCTAACCCTAACCCTGACTCAAAACCATACCCTAACGCTAACCCATAACCCTAACCCTAAGCCATACCATAACCCTAACCCTTAACCTAACCCTAACCTATCCCTAACCTTAACCCTAACCCTAACCCTAACCCCTATCCCTAATCCTAACCCTAACCCTGACCATAACCCTAACCCTAACCGTAACCCCTAATTATAACCTTAACCCTAAACCTAACCCTAATCCTAACCCTAACCCAAACACTTACCCTAACCCTAACCCTAACCCTGACCGAAAACCCTACCCTAACGCTAACCCATAACCCTAACCCTAACCCTAAGCCATACCCTAACCCTAACCCTAAACCTAACCCTAACATATCCCTAACCCTAACCCCTATCCCTAACTCTAACCCCTAACCCTGACCATAATCCTAACCGTAACCCCTAATTCTAACCTTAACCCTAAACCTAACCCTAATCCTAACCCTAACCCTAACACTAACCCAAACCCTAACTGTAACCCTAACCCTGACTAAAATGCTAACACTAACCCTAACCCTAAAACTTAATCTTAACCCTAACTCTAACCCTAACTCTAACCCTAACCCTAACACTAACCCATACCCTAACGCTAACCCTAAACCTAACCCTAACCCTAAACCATAGCCAACCTTAACCCTAACCCTAACCCTAAACCATACCTTAACCCTAATCCTAACCCTAAGCCTAACCCTAACCCTAAACCTTACCATAACCTAACCCTAACCCTAACCGTCTATCTATATATATATTTATGTATATATCTATCTATTTGTCTATCTATCTATCTAACCCTAACCCTGACCGTAACACTAGACCCTAACCCTAAACCATAGCCTAAATCAAACCCTAACCCTAATACTAACCCTACCCTAACCCTAACCCTAAACCTAATGCTAATCTTAACCCTAACCCTAACCCTAAATCTAATCCTAACCCTAACCCAAACACTAACCCTAATCCTAACCCTAACCCTGACCCAAAACCATACCCTAACGCTAACCCATAACCCTAACCCTAACCCTAAGCCATACCCTAACCCTAACCCTTACTCTAACCCCTAACCCTAACCATAAACCATAGCGAAAATTAACCCTAACCCTAACCCTAACCTAACCCTTAGTCTAACCCTAACCCTAACCCTGACCCAAAATCATACCCTAACATTAACTCATAACCCTAAAACCTAAACAATACCGTAACCCTAACCCTAATCCAGAGCCAACCCTAACCCTAACCCTAACCCTAACCTAACCCTAACCCTAACCCTAACCCTAACCTAACCCTTAGTCTAACCCTATCCCTAACCCTAACCCTAAACCTTACCCTAACCTATCCCTAACCTTAACCCTAACTCTGACCCGAAATCATACCCTAACCCTAACCCATAACCCTAACCCTAAACCATACCCTAACCCTAACCCTAACCCAAAACCATAGCCAACCCTAACCCTAACCCTAAACCATACCCTAACCCTAACCCTAACCCTAACCCTAAACCATAGCCAACCCTGACCCTAACCCTAACCTAACCTGAACCATAACCATATCCCTAAACCATAGCCAACCCTAACCCTAACCATTACCCTAACCCTAAACCCTAAACCATAGACTAACCCTAACCCTAACCCTACCCTAAACTAACCCTAACCCTAAACCTATCACTAACCCTAATCTATCATTTGACGACATCTATCTATCTATCTCTATATCTATCTATTTGTCTATCTATCTAACCCTAAGCCTAACCGTAACACTAGACCCTAATCCTAAACCATAGGCTAAACCTAACCATAGTCAAACCCTAACCCTAACCAAAACCCCAGACCCTAACGCCAACCCTAACCCTAACCCTAAAACATAGCCAGCCCTGACCCTAACCCTAAACCATAGTCAAAACCCTAAACCCAAAACCATACCCTGACCCTAACCCTAACTCTAAACCTTACCCCAACCCTAACCCTAACAATAACCCCTAATTCTAAACCATACCCTAACCTTAACCCTAACCCTTTACCTAACCCTAACCTATCCCTAACCGCTATCCCTGATCCTAACCCTAACCCTAAACCTTGCCCCAACCCTGAACCCAAACCATACCCTAACCCTAAACCTAACCCTGAACCATAGTCAACCCTAACCCCTAACCGTAACCCTAACCCTAACCCTAAACCATAGTCAAAACCCTAAACCCTAAACCATACCCTGATCCTAATACTAACCCTAAACCTTACCCCAACCCTAACCCTAACCCTAACAATAACCCCTAATTCTAACCTTAACCCTAACCCTAATCCTAACTCTAGCCCTAACCCTAACCCTAACCCTAAACCTAAACCATACCCTTAACCTAACCCTAACCAAACCCTACCCCTAAACCTAACCCTAACCCTAACCAACACCATACCTAAACCCTGACCTTAACCCTAAACCATAGCCTAAATCTCACCCTAATCCTAACACTAACCCTAAAACATAACCCTAACCCTAACCAAAACTCTAACCCTACGTCTAATCCTAACCCTAACCCTAACCTATCCATAAACCATACCCTAACCCTAACCCTATACCTAACCCTAACCTATCCCTAACCCTAACCTTAACCCCTAACCCTAATCCTAACCCTAAACCATACCCTAACCCTGACCCTAACCCTAACCCTAACCCTAACACTAACCCTGACCCATACCCTAATCCTAACCTAAACCTAACCCCAACCCTAAACCATACCCTAAACCTAACCCTAACCCTAACTAAACATAACCCTAACCCTAATCTTAACTCTAACCCTAAAACCTAACCCCTAACCCTATTCCTAACCCTAACCTATCCCTAACCCTAACCTTAACCCCTAACCCTAATCCTAACCCTAACCCTAAACCATACCCTAACCCTTACCCTAACCCTAACACTAAACCTAACCCCTAACCCTAACCCTAACGCTTTTCCAAACCCTAAACCGTACCCTAACCCTAACCCTACCCTAAACTAACCCTAACCCTAAACCTAACCCTAATCTATCATTTGATCACATTTATCTATCTATCTATCTATCTATATATTTGTCTATCTATCTAACCCCAACATTAACCGTAACACTAGACCCTAAACCTAAACCATAGCCAAACCCTAACCATAGCCTAACCCTAACCGAAACCCTAGATCCTAATGCCAACCCTAACCCTAACCCCAAACCATAGCCAACCCTTACCTGAACCCTAACCCTAAGCATTACCCCAACCCTAAACCTAACCCCTAACCCTAACCCTTAGCCTAATCATAACCCTAACCCTAACCCTAAACCTAACCAAACCCTAACCCTAAACCATAGCCAACCCTTACCCTAACCCTAAACCTAACTCCTAACCCTAACCGTAACCCATAATTCTAACCCTAACCCTAAACCATAGCCTAAATCTCACCCTAACCCTAACCCTTGACCCAAACCATACCCTAACCCCAACCCTAATCCTAACCCTAACTAAGCCTAACCCTAACCCTAACTCTAACCCCTAACCCTAATCTTAACTCTAACCCTTACCCTAACCCCTGACCCTAACCTAACCCTAACCCCAAACCCTAATCCTAACCCTAACCCTAAACCATAGCCTAAATCTCACCCTAACCCTATCACTAACCCTAAACCCTAACTAAAACCCTAACCCTACCCCTAAGCCTAATCCTAACCCTAAATCTAACTCTAACCCTATCCCAAACCCTAACCCTAACCGTAACCGTAACCGTAACCGTAACCCTAACCGTAACCCTGACCTAAAACCATACACTAACCCTAACCCATAACCCTACCCTAACCCTAAAACATACCCTAACCCTAACCCTAACCCTAAACCATAGCCAACCCTAACCCTAACCCTAAACCATACCCTAACCTTAACCCTAACCCTAACCCTAACCCTTACCCTAACCCTAAACCTAACCCTAACTAACCCTAACACATTTGTGAATATTTTGAATAAAAAAGGAAAAATGTAATTAGAGCAGATCATCAGTCAGCGCTATTGTTGCTGCATTGTGGCTCGTGATAAGCAATGATGCATCACCATGGAAACAATAAAGTGATCGGTCGGCTTGAAAAACACAATGTGTGTCTGAGTGTTGTAATGTTTAGTATTAATTTGTTGGCTGTATGAGACTTAACAGTAAGGTAAATCAACATTAGATTGTGATACTGATGATATTCTTACACTTCGTCGTGTTGAGCTATATAACATTGATTAGTCTTATGTAGCCTACATATGCTTACCTTGTCTAATAACGTGCAAGTCGAAGCTCTTGTCATCTCGGAAACGCCACGCCAATATTGATCCTCGTTTTATTTCTCCTTTTGTCCCAAAGTTTGCTTGCCACGGTTCATAATACTGCTAGACGTAATGCAGCTGTCAGTGTCTGTTGCCATGGTTACAATTCAGTACAAGCGGAAACCAGGGATAACGCAGATCTTACGTCACTGATATACGCCAAGTGACAAGAGAGGGCACTATTTAAAATTGTGAATTTCTCTGAATTTACAAATTCTTGGAAACATTTAGGATAATGTAAGTACACAGCTGAACGAAATATATAACTCTGTGCAAGTGATTTTTGGATATTTTAAAAATACCTTTAATATGATTGAGTTGAGTTGCAACAGATTTCTAATTCCCAGCATGCTTTGCGTCAGACTGTATGAAAAAATGCTGAAATTAAGTGTTGTTTTGAGAGTCTTTGCACAAGATTAACAAAGGGAGACACAAGTTAGTGTTTAATGTTGTGTTATGTTGGTATTTACAGGGGATTGTGTTATGTTAGTTGTGTAGGGTTACCACTGTGGTTGAGGATGGGCTGCAAATTTATTAAGACCACATTTACTACATGTTGTTTGATTATATACATACAAGTATATAATGACAGTCTCATTGATAGTAATAATAACCTGTACAGCATCTAGACTGAATTGATGATGGTACATCTTAAGATTATAGGAAACACTTTTACTCACTTGAACTGTATAGCCACACAGCTAGCTCTGGCAAGCCTGACTTTTATGGGACTTTTTGGGACTTTTGTTCCTTGTGTCAATGCTAAACGGTTCTACCCCGAACCTCTCCCTGACTTCACAAAGATCTTAATCAACTCATATCAAATTCCCCCAAACCAGGCCCCAAATTCTAATGTGGCCACACGCACGTGCAACACACACGCACACACATAGAGACTTTCTTTGCATTTCACCTTAAAATATGACTATTCCCAAATGTTTCCCTGAGTGTATGCATGTCTCCACATTAAAAAAGCTTATTTACAACTGTTAGTAGTGTTAGTTTTACTCCAAATGTTTATATTCGAGTGTAAGAATGTATCTCTGCTTTAATGCCTTCCACACAAATGCTTCTTGGACTCAAAATATTCCTCTCCGAATGTCTTAACCAGATATAGGTGTTATGTCATGATAAAATGCATTATTCTATTTTTAAAGTACTTTGGAGGAAAAAGTGCTCGGATCTGACACTTCATATATCAGGCAAAATTAGGTTGTAAAAGGAAACAAAATAGACCTTTCCCACTAAAAGTCCACGCTCGCCATTGGTCAGAACACCCAAAATAGGTGTGCACGGAGTTGCCTTTATAACACTTTGAAAGGAGCTCATCTGGGCTCAGTCATCTTTATGCTTGGACGAGACGCACTCTTCTTCTCTTATTTTTCAGCAATTTCACTTTCAAGTTAACTCTGTTAAAAATTCCCACTGAAGACTCGACTTCGGGAAGAGATCATTAGGACGCTTCAGCACGAACGCACTGAAATTCTGCGGAACTCCATTTGCCGCAGCACCCAAAATCACCAATGCAATCATAGAATCATTCTTTCAAGATGTTTTAAGCTTACATTGTCTGAAGTGATTTCATTGCTGGCTCTCAAAGGTTTAACTGTTTGTAATTTTGCAATTCTTTGATCATCCTCTTTTTTTCTTTCTTTACTTTTGTTGTCTCATATTGTATTCTTTGCTTAGATTTTATTGTATGTACTTGTATGTTCATCTATTAAATCCATGGATACATGGATAATGGATCTATTAAATCCATTGTATTCATGCTTGATGCTCATAAATGAACCAAGTCACTTTAACATTTTGATTTCGCTAGCTATATTCTTTTGTAAATATTAGGATTGGAAAATTCCTCTTGGCCAGCAGGAAACTTCTAATTAAGTGCTGATGAATGATCAAACTGATCAATTTTGGTGGACAAAACAGACCAGTCTTTCTAAAATTAATTCTAAAACTAACTCTATACCATAAAAATTCATAATTAATTATAATCCATTGTAATTAATTATCCATATATACATAATTCCCTGGTTTATTTATATTTATAGTTGATCTTAACGTGTTGTGATTAAATTATATATATATATATATATATATATATATATATATATATATATATACACCTGTGCAACACACTGGCCTTGTTCCGTTTCCATGGCTCTTTTAAAAATTAAGTCCTTCCAACTTTAAAAAATGAGAAAGTTTACTTAAATGTTTTGAGGTAATACATTTTGAGTAATCTGAATTTATTTTTTTAAAATGAGTTTTCTGAGTTTTGCAATGAAATAATCTGTTTTTGAACGTGACACTGTGTTTAGGGGAGAATGTACTCAAGCTACTAAAGGGCATATTTATTTAAAAAAAATTACATACTGTAAAACATATTTTAATTTTATCTATTTATTTATTTCAATACCCTTACACACTGATGTCTATTGATATAACCAACAGATATAACCAACATAAAATAACCAATTCCCAAAGTAACAATTGTTTTTAACATTCAGGAACAGGCATCAAAAAATACACTTATTTACATTTTTTACTTTTATAAGGGTATTTTTTTTTTCTATCATTATTAAATGTGTCATCTTTCATGTCAAATTATTACATTTAAAGCTACTCTATGTCCTCTAGCAATTGAAGCATAAAACATCAAGTTACTACATTGTTTTGGTCATTGCATGAGTTGTAGCTTCAGCTCCACATTCTGCCCAGATGAATGTCATGGCTTGAGGCGCACAGCTGTGACCACTGTGCCCATGGTTACAGATGACTTCTTTATAAGTGAATGTAACAACATCAAAACTCTCCCAATAACAAAAGATGGATATATAATTAAAAATATGGCTAATGAGCAGATAAATGGCTTATGTACCAGTGTTGTTTTGACTTGTTGAAATCAGTTGTTTTACCATCAGGCGTATATTGATGTAAAGAACTTGTTTTGCAGGACATGGAGGTCCCAGAGTGAGTTTTGCTCTCCCTTACATGTTTTTGGCTTAAAAAATTCTAAATTTCTAAAATCACAATTTAAAGGGTAAAAGTCAGTTTGGGGTACAACTGTGGATTTTTACTATAATTTTTCATTCGTCATTATTTTTTATTATCTATATTTCAGTTATCATTCAGCTGCTTTCATTGTGTTGCTCAGGAGCTAATTAGATGGCAAATTTGGTGGACAAAACCACATAATTTCAATAGGAATTCTGCGTGAACAATTCGTTCCCTACGTGAATTTCGTATCAGATTAAAGTTCATGAACTTGGACATGCAAGTTTGCCATGTAGACCAATAGATGCTGTTTGATTTGAAGTGACCAAGTAAGCATTGCTTCTCACATCGCTACTTTATTGACACAGCCCCTTCAGTTTTCCTTTTTATGCTCATTTTATGCACAACCTGTTTGTTGCTCTAGTCTTATCTAGTTGTTTTTGGTACAGATGTACAGAGAGCGCCTGCAAGTCTCCTTCTCATTTGACTAAAGCTAAGGCCTAAAGCAGAGTGGCTTTGAGCAACTGGTGTCCAACGCCAATGGACTCTAACGGCTCAAAGAGAGGCCCTCAGAACCGTAGCAGGTCCCAGGTAGGGATAGTAGAGGGACAAGGAGGTTTTAGCCTCCTAGATCCCTTTAAGAAACAGACAACAAGGTTGTTCCTGCTCATCGGCTGCCCGGCTATAGTGTAAGGCCTGCCCACTGGTCCAATGACGGTTTCCAATAGAACGGGGAAGGGATCTGCGTGTCACTGTCTTCCTTTATACAGCGCAACACAATTAAATACATTTCTTTATATGCATTACCTCTGTATTTTCATCTAGCTCCAGTTATGAAAAAGGTTTAAATCATATTTTATTATTCATACATTAGAATAAATGTTTGATTATTCCTTTTAACCCTTAGTTTGAATTATACTCGTTTGCTCGGATTCCTATAACCTTTTTGAGACTTGCACCGATCGGGAATACGATCTCTTAATCACAATCTCGTCAGTCTTAGTCATTTAGACAGAGGCAATTGACTGATACTTTTAGACGCCGCACCATGCTTGCTTATTTCTAAAAGTATGTTATTCAGTCCCCATAAATCTGTACAAACTTAATTAAAGTAAGACTATATCCATCCAGAGGTCATGACTATTATCATAGAACCAAACTGACCAATCTAACTTCCTCTAATGGTAACTTTACATAATCATGCCGTGCGTTTCCATGTACAATTAGTTAGAATAATATTACAATAATCAGAGGTTGAGGCTGACCCTATTCAGATTGGTCTGACAACACTTTGTTGTTCTGAATGGAAAAACCCATTATTAGCCTCTACAGTCTAAGTACATGTGACTAATGCCAATGTGTTTGTTCCAAAACATCAGTTGATGTGCCCCAATGCAGTTTTGGTCCGTTACTAACCTGAGCGTAGATTTGTGGAGTTATGGACTTAACGTAACCTACTAGAGTTAATAATATCAGAGTCAATCAGAATAAATTCAAACATAACAATTTATTAACCAGGTAATAAAACAATAATTGAAATCCAATTCAAAGAATAAAACATTATACATCACTTCAGTTATAAAAGAACATACTATCATTTACCTGGCAATGAAAAAGACGATTGTGTGGGAGATCTGTCTACAGACTCCCTGAACCCTTTGCCATCTCTCCCTAAATACTCACACTGTGAATGATTTCTGTTGTATACACAGTATTATACTGTTTTTCTCAACAGTATTTTGCTGTATAAGCAGTGTACAGTATGTTACTGTAGATTTAGTTGTTTTCACTGTATTTTATTGTATTCTCAACAGTTCTATACTGTGTACACGGTTGACAGTATGAGTATGTTACTGTAGATTTTCAATGCGTTCTGGGAAATTATCAGTAACTGTTAATCTAAAGACAGTAATGCAAATTGGTCGCGAAAAATACCACACAAACCTTTGTGGGTAAAACTGCTATCCTACTGTGGTGAAATACAGTTTTATTGATATCCCCGCCCTGCGAGGAGTGTTATTGGCGCAGTGTGGATATATAAAGAGCGTCCACAGGTTAGTGTGGGATCGCGTCATTACGTCATTACGTTTGGAGTTCCGGTAGTCCGCCGCTTTATTCCAGGTAGGCGTTGTTGTGGCATGGCTATGGTTTGGTTATTGGTGTTTGACTGACTTTTCCGTGCAGCTGGTGCCTGTTGCTGGTGTCTGTTCGTGGCGATCTTCTCTACGGCCTAAGAGATTTGGCTTCTCTGCGTTACCGCTATATAGAGTTCCTGTTTGGAAAGAGTTCTTGAATGTACAACACTGTGTTCTGCAAGGGGCTGCTGTTCTCCTGCTAGGTATGTAAATCACGTTTTTTTGGCGTGCGCACAGAGTGTTGATGAGTTTCTGGGCTGTATGTGTGATACATTATTTCTTTTACCCAGTAAATCATAGGGAATTGGTCTGCCAGGTATCTAACCAGAAGCCCTGTCTTGTTTTGGTATGTGAACCCTTTTATGTCGCTATGATCATCCTGAAGGTATGTTATTTTAACGTAATTGTTTAATGTATTTTAGGCTCGTGGATTAGGTGAGGTCTATCGCTGCATGGCCTAGCTTCAGCGCTGCTGTTTTGCTTCAGCGCTGTTTTGCTGCAGCGCTGTTTTGCTTTAGCGCTGTTTTGCTTTAGCGCTGTTTGCTTTATCGCTGTTTTGTTTTATTTTCTGTTTTGCTTTATTTTCTGTTTTGCTTTATTTTCTGTTTTGCTTTATTTTCTGTTTTGCGTTATTTTCTGTTTTGCTTTATTTTCTGTCTTGCTCTATTTTCGGTTTTGCTTTATTTATTTATTTTTTGGCGTTGCTGCATTAGTTTTTTGGGGGGTTTTCTGTTTTGATCCTTGTTATCGTTGTGTGTTTTGAATGATTTCAGTTTGATCTGTGATTTGTTTACTCTTCCTTTCTTTTGGTTTGTTAATAACCTTATATGGCTCGGTTGTTTGTTATTCTTTTGAGTTGGTAGCTAAGTGTATATAAAAATTGAGCCCTTCAATATAATTTATTTTTGTAAAGATCAGTTAATCCTTTTTTTTGCCTGTGTTCTGTTTATTGCGGTGAGACACATAATTAGTGTTGTCTCCCTTGATCTGTTGATTTCTTTTTCTTTCTTTGCTTTTGTTGTTAATAACTGTTGTTTTTGCCTTTTTTTGTAGGAGTTGTGGTGACCCGAAGTGGGCAGGCGGCTGGTTCTGTAGGGTGGAAATTCTCCCTTCCCAAATGAATGTATGTGTGGGTGTGGGGTGGACTTATTTGCAGTGGATTGCCCTAAGTGTGCGGGTGTGTGCGTGTGAGATTTTGTGCACAGGGGATACTTCCGGAGGGTTGTTTCGAAGCCCACCGCTTCGCCTGCCCTCCTCTGGGCTCACCACAGCTCAGCGGTGCTCAACTTGTGTCCATATTGGATTAGTAGTGGTCCAGAGTGGTTGGCTCCCCTCAGCATCACACCACTATATGGCCAGTACTTGTCTCTTTTAATTATTTATTGTGATTTAATAAAGTATTATTTTTGGTACCTATCCATGTCTCAAAGCTTGGTGATTGTGGGAGGGAAATCGAACTTGTGCCCTTTGTTGCTATTTCCTCAGCCGACGTTTAGGCTGGGGTGGCGTAGTCGCTACTTTATATATTTGCACCTATAGGGTGCCTCTCTGACTTGCCACATTTGGCGTAGTCGGTAGGGTCCTTCCCTCTAAATATACCAACTTGAGACGTGGATATTGGTGGTAATATTGTTGTGAGTTTTTTTTTTTGTCTTTTTGGTGTCTTGTTTTTGTTTTGTTTTCTTTCTTTTTTTTCAGAAGCAAAACAGCAGTGTTTATTGGGCCAGCAGAGTTATATTCGGTAAGTTACTTCCATCTTTACCTGTGACATCCTCTATCTGACGTTGCGACATTCCTTGGCATTCGTGTGTTTTTTTTTTTTTGTTTTTGTTTTTTAACAATGGAAGACGAATTGCAGGAGCTAAGAGAATTGGTAGCTCAATTAAGGGCTGACAATCTTAAGTTGCGACAAGATCAGACCCAGGCCAGGTCCGCTGGTCGTAGTAGTGGTGCTCCTAGTACACCTGGGCCATCGGTAAGTGTTTCTCAACCGGTGGACGTTGCACTGACTGAAAGAGTGGTTTTTATCCCGAGGGATAGAAAGTGTCCAAAGTTTAACGGTAGGTCTGGAATAGGGATTAATGAGTGGGTTGAAGAAGTGCAGGCCTGCATGCGGGCACGGCATTTATCTGTGGCAGACCAACCCTTCTTTTTGTTTGATCACTTAGAGGGGGAGGCACGTGAAGAAATTAAGTATAGGCCCATTAGTGAACGGGAAGATTCCGGTAAAATTATCTCCGCTCTAAAGGAACTTTATGGGTGCACCCAGTCGTATGTCGCCTTGCAGGAGGCGTTCTTCTCCAGGAGGCAGCAGGAGGGTGAGACATTGATGGAGTTTTCTCTTGCTCTCATGGGTCTCCTGGAGAAGGTTAAGCAGCAGTCCCCTGTTTCATTGCCAAATGCTGAAATATTGTTGCGTGATCAATTCGTGGAGCATGTTTTTGACAGTGCTCTTCGTCGTGAACTGAAGCAGTTGGTGCGTAAGCAACCTGCTGCCACACTGCTAGACGTTCGTAGCGAGGCCATTAGGTGGGAACGGGAGGGTATGCCTGGGGGAGCAAGGAAGCGTAGCCATTCGGTCCCATTAGCCCATGGCTTTCAATATGGGGTGCAAAGTGATACTCGTCCACGTGTAGATCAATCTCCGCAGGACTCTGAAATGAGTGAACTTAAGGAATTGCTAAAACAGCAGCAGGAACAGCTAACTCAGCTTGCCCAGAGCATAGCCCAACTAAGGAATTCATCTCGTACTATTCCGTCAGCACATGGTGGGTTAGTGATATGTAGAAGATGTCAAAAACCTGGCCACTTTACGAGGGATTGTGATGGGGAACGCGTTCGCCCTCGCCCTCCTTTGACTGAGAGAACAGACACCAGGGCACGGGGAGACAGACAGCGTCATTCAGGCGGTGCGTCGGGAAACTAGTTCCCGCCGAGTTGTTGAGCCACAGCTCGGTTGGGGAAAGCATAGGCTCTGTTGAGGGTAATAGGAACGATTCGGCGTTGCAGTTAATGTCGTCGTGCCCACATTTGGTCGTTGTTATGGGCGGGGTATCTGTCTCTTGCTTGATTGATACCGGCTCAATGGTTTCTACCATTACGGAAAGCTGTTTCCGAGAACATTTTGAGCCCTGGGGCCAAGATCGCCTTAAGACTTGCCACTGGTTACAGCTTAGGGCTGCTAACGGGCTATCCATTCCTTATATAGGTTACATGGAATTAGAGGTTCAGCTTTGTGGGAAGTCGTTTTCGAAATGTGGTGTGTTGGTAGTCCGGGATCCTCTTGGTGGTACCTGTGCCCAAGCTCCTGGAGTGTTGGGGATGAATGTATTGGGCCGGTGCTATCAGGAGCTCTTCGGGCAGCACGGGCCGGTGCTTTTTGATTCCCCACCAGTGTCAGGTGCACCTAAGCAAGTTCTTCAAGCCCTGCAACATTGTCATCAGGCGAGCATTCAGCTTCCTTTCGAGAGAATGGGTAATGTAAAGGTACGTGGTCCCCGAGCCGATCGTATTCCAGGCGGCACAATTAAATTTGTAGCTGCTACTTGTTCCGAAAATTATTCCAATGGTGTTGTACTCTTGGAGCCTCCAGAAAATGGGCTTCCAGTAGGGCTCTTAATTTCTCCCGCCTTAGTGCGAGTAGTGAAGGGTACTGTTTATGTACCCGTTGTTAATGTAGGGACTACTGATGCTTTGTTGTTCCCTCGTCGGGTGATAGGCTCCTTAACCAGCGTGTCTGTGGTTAGTTTGCCCCCTGGAGTTTTTGAGGTTGGGTCAGGGACTGTTTTTTCCGTCTCTTCTCAAACAGGTGTGTCCACTGGGCAGGGACAGCTGGATGCAGCGGATTTATCTTGTTTGTCGACGGGAGACCAGAGTAAGGTTAAGGCGCTCCTCCTGAAGTATAAGTTGGTATTTTCTACTTTTGAAGGCGATTTGGGGTGTACAGATTTGATTGCCCATGACATTCCGCTCCTGGATGATGCCCCTACTCGGCAGCGATATCGGCGTGTACCCCCATCCGACTATGAAGCGGTTAGGGCGCATATTAATCAGTTATTGGAGACGCAAGTGATTCGGGAAAGTTGTAGCCCATATGCTTCCCCTATTGTGCTCGTTAAGAAAAAAGATGGGAGTCTACGCATGTGTGTAGATTATCGCCAGCTGAACTCGAAGACAAGGAAGGATGCATTTCCCTTACCTCGTATTGAGGAGTCTCTGGACGCGTTAACAGGTGCCCGCTGGTTTTCTACTCTGGATTTAACTAGCGGGTACAATCAGGTGCCTGTCAATGAGAAGGACAGGCACAAGACCGCCTTTTGTACCCCATTCGGTCTATTCGAGTGGAATAGAATGCCGTTTGGGCTTTGCAATGCCCCCAGCACTTTCCAGCGGCTTATGGAGCGTTTGTTTGGTGATCAGCAGTGTCACTCATTACTTTTGTATTTGGATGATATTGTTGTGTTTTCTTCTTCAGTGGAGCAGCACTTGGAACGGCTGGAGATGGTTTTGGGACGACTGGAGCGAGAGGGTCTTAAGGCCAAGTTAGAGAAGTGTGTGTTCCTTCAGTCAGAGGTGAGGTATCTAGGTCACGTTATTTCCTCGGAGGGTGTGGCCACAGACCCCAGTAAAATCCAAGCCGTGGCCCAGTGGCGCTGCCCGTCTAGTGCTACCGAGCTACGCTCTTTTCTCGGCTTTGCCAGTTATTACCGCCGTTTTGTGGAGGGGTTTGCTAAGATTGCAGCCCCTCTACATAGGTTGGCCGCTGAATTCTCTGGTGGCAAGTGCAAGCCAAGAAAACAAGCTGGAGCAGGGTTCATGTCAGCCTGGAGTGAACATTGCCAGAGGAGCTTCGAGGAGTTAAAGGTAAAACTCACTACTGCTCCGGTACTCGCATATGCTGATTTTTCACAACCTTTCATCCTGGAGGTGGACGCCAGTTATGGTGGTTTGGGGGCGGTCCTCTCACAGGAACATGAAGGGAAGGTGCGTCCAATTGCGTATGCTAGTCGCAGTCTGAGGCCCACGGAGCGGAATATATCTAACTATAGCTCCATGAAGTTGGAGTTTTTGGCGCTCAAGTGGGCCATGACTGAAAAATTTAGAGAGTATTTGCTGGGTAGTCAGTGTGTAGTTTTTACGGATAATAACCCTCTAAGTCATCTGGCCACGGCAAAACTGGGAGCCACAGAGCAGCGTTGGGCTGCCCAACTGGCTGCATTCAACTTCCAGATCCGCTATAGATCCGGGAAAAGTAATAAGAATGCTGATGCCCTTTCCCGGCAGAACCTTCCGAGGGATGGAGTGTCGGATGGATCAATGCTAGGGACTGCAGTGCCAGCGTTGTTGCGGCAAGTGGGGGAGGTCGAGCCAGTGGTAGAGGTACAACAATCGGTGATCACTACCTTGCCTAATTACTCTGGGACTGACTTTGGTTTACTGCAGGCGGAGGATCCGGTCATCTCTGAGATTCTGCCCTTTTGGAGGAGGAAGGCTCGTCCAGGGATGGATGAACGTCAGCAGCCATCTAGCGAGGCCTTGAAGTTGCTCCGCCAGTGGGACCGTTTTGTGGAACGGGACGGGGTACTTTATCGTAAGTTCCAGTGTCCTGGTGGTGGGGAGGAGATCTTGCAGCTATTGTTGCCTGCTGCTCTGAAGTCGGAAGTGCTTACACAATTACATCAGTGTCATGGGCATCAGGGCATTGAATGAACAGCTGAACTGGTGAGACGGCGATGTTACTGGCTTGGTTTAACCTCAGATGTCGCTCGTTGGTGCCAGGAGTGTGAAAGATGTCAGTCTGCTAAAGACACGCAACCAGTGGTCCAGAGTTTTATGGGCCATCTCTTGGCCTCAAGGCCAAATGAAATTCTGGCTATTGATTTCACCGTCCTGGAACCATCTAGGTCAGGGGTAGAAAATGTGCTGGTAATGACTGATGTGTTCAGTAAATACACCCTGGCTATTCCTACTCGGGACCAGCGGGCTGAAACTGTGGCTCAAGCCGTGGTCAATGAATGGTTCTATAAATTTGGCATTCCGGGTCGTCTACATTCGGACCAAGGACGTAACTTCGAGTCCATATTGATCCATCAGCTTTGTGGTCTGTACGGCGTGGGGAAGTCTCGCACGACTCCGTATCATCCAGCTGGAAACGGGCAGTGCGAGCGCTTTAACCGGACCTTACATAATCTGTTGCGCACTCTGCCAGCATGTAGAAAGAGGGACTGGGTGGCATGTTTGCCCCAGGTCCTCTTTTATTATAATACTACTCCGCATCAAGCAACTGGTGAGTCACCCTATTTTTTAATGTTGGGGCAGGAGCCACGATTGCCTGTGGATTTCCTGTTGGGTAGAGTGCAGGAACCAGTTGCTGGCAGGGTGCACGAATGGATACAGGAACATCAAGCCAGGCTGCAAGTGGCTTTTGAGGGTGCCAGAGAGCGGTTACAGGTAACTGCACAGAGACGTAAGGTAGCACACGATCAGCAGGTCCGGGATGTACCTTTGTTAGAGGGTCAGTTGGTGTACCTCAGAGAGCAGGGCCACAAGGGTCGTCATAAGATACAGGACCTGTGGAGCCCTATCGAGTATCAGGTGGTGCGGGCCCCTAAGGAAGATGGTGGGGTTTATTCCATAGCACCTAAGGACGACTTGAGCAAGGTAAAGACTGTACACCGTTCGCTGCTCAAAGGGCGAGTTCTGAAGGATGCCCCCGTTGAGGTATCTTCAGGGGAACCGTTAGAGTCCCTCGGAGGGTCAGGGGAGGAAGAGGAGGAAGGAGACCTGATAGGGGTGATACTTGGAGGTCCAGCTGCGGAGTGTAGAGGGTCTGGGACATCAGACCTGTCCATGCGAACTGGGTTTCACTTACCGGAGGGAGGTTTAGAGTTGGTTACTACAGGACCGGTAAGTTCTTCGGGGGAATTGGAGGTGGTAGAGCTCAGCTCCATACCAGTATCAAGCCCTCTGGTGGTTGGGCAACCGGAAATAAGGGGAGCTCCGGTACGGCGTACAGGACGGATAACGGCTGGCCATCATTCCAACCTCCATCATCTCCCTCGTACAGGGAGGGGTGTACCCTCCACTGCTCCTGCATCTAATTCCATGGTCGCTATTTTTAGGCCTTGGAATTGAGGTGGTACAGTTGCTATTCGTTTGTTCATCGTCGGGTCGCCGATGAAGAAATGGGGGGTAGATTGTGGTGAAATACAGTTTTATTGATATCCCCGCCCTGCGAGGAGTGTTATTGGCGCAGTGTGGATATATAAAGAGCGTCCACAGGTTAGTGTGGGATCGCGTCATTACGTCATTACGTTTGGAGTTCCGGTAGTCCGCCGCTTTATTCCAGGTAGGCGTTGTTGTGGCATGGCTATGGTTTGGTTATTGGTGTTTGACTGACTTTTCCGTGCAGCTGGTGCCTGTTGCTGGTGTCTGTTCGTGGCGATCTTCTCTACGGCCTAAGAGATTTGGCTTCTCTGCATCACCGCTATATAGAGTTCCTGTTTGGAAAGAGTTCTTGAATGTACAACACTGTGTTCTGCAAGGGGCTGCTGTTCTCCTGCTAGGTATGTAAATCACGTTTTTTTGGCATGCGCACAGAGTGTTGATGAGTTTCTGGGCTGTATGTGTGATACATTATTTCTTTTACCCAGTAAATCATAGGGAATTGGTCTGCCAGGTATCTAACCAGAAGCCCTGTCTTGCCTTTTATGTCGCTATGATCATCCTGAAGGTATGTTATTTTAACGTAATTGTTTAATGTATTTTAGGCTCGTGGATTAGGTGAGGTCTATCGCTGCATGGCCTAGCTTCAGCGCTGCTGTTTTGCTTTAGCGCTGTTTGCTTTATCGCTGTTTTGTTTTATTTTCTGTTTTGCTTTATTTTCTGTTTTGCTTTATTTTCTGTTTTGCTTTATTTTCTGTTTTGCGTTATTTTCTGTTTTGCTTTATTTTCTGTCTTGCTCTGTTTTCGGTTTTGCTTTATTTATTTATTTTTTGGCGTTGCTGCATTAGTTTTTTGGGGGGGTTTTCTGTTTTGATCCTTGTTATCGTTGTGTGTTTTGAATGATTTCAGTTTGATCTGTGATTTGTTTACTCTTCCTTTCTTTTGGTTTGTTAATAACCTTATATGGCTCGGTTGTTTGTTATTCTTTTGTGTTGGTAGCTAAGTGTATATAAAAATTGAGCCCTTCAATATAATTTATTTTTGTAAAGATCAGTTAATCTTTTTTTTTTTGCCTGTGTTCTGTTTATTGCGGTGAGACACATAATTAGTGTTGTCTCCCTTGATCTGTTGATTTCTTTTTCTTTCTTTGCTTTTGTTGTTAATAACTGTTGTTTTTGCCTTTTTTTGTAGGAGTTGTGGTGACCCGAAGTGGGCAGGCGGCTGGTTCTGTAGGGTGGAAATTCTCCCTTCCCAAATGAATGTATGTGTGCGTGTGGGGTGGACTTATTTGCAGTGGATTGCCCTAAGTGTGCGGGTGTGTGCGTGTGAGATTTTGTGCACAGGGGATACTTCCGGAGGGTTGTTTCGAAGCCCACCGCTTCGCCTGCCCTCCTCTGGGCTCACCACAGCTCAGCGGTGCTCAACTTGTGTCCATATTGGATTAGTAGTGGTCCAGAGTGGTTGGCTCCCCTCAGCATCACACCACTATATGGCCAGTACTTGTCTCTTTTAACAATTTATTGTGATTTAATAAAGTATTATTTTTGGTACCTATCCATGTCTCATAGCTTGGTGATTGTGGGAGGGAAATCGAACTTGTGCCCTTTGTTGCTATTTCCTCAGCCGACGTTTAGGCTGGGGTGGCGTAGTCGCTACTTTATATATTTGCACCTGTAGGGTGCCTCTCTGACTTGCCACACTACAATAATAAAATTTCAGGACTGGGTGCCACGCATTAACACTCTTCATTTCTGTCAGCGGTGGGTGCATGAGAGCCATTTAAAAGAGTTTTTCTGTCATGTGAGTGCATCGTGTCTGTTTTCTCTGCCGACCTGGAAACGTGCTTCGTTACGTGGTGAGTAATAAATCTTAATATTGTCATGCATACAGATATTCTAGCTCATTCTAGCAGGGCGGGTGAGAGCCGAGAGGGAACGGCGCGAGGCCCCTGACCCTCTGAGCGTCAGCTGCGCGGTGCACCGGCCTCTCTTACTGAGGAGCTCCGGAGGCATAAAAGTGAAGGACGAGAGAGGACCAGGCCAGTTCGTTTATTTTGATAGTAAAGTTATGTTGAATGTTCCGCCTCCTTCTTTCCATATTTAAGAACTGTGTTATACTATACTCTTTCAATGCAGTTTGCGAAATGTTACTGTAAATTTAAATACAGTTATATGAAATGACCGCGAAAAACAACGACAATCTGCCATTTTGTGAAGAACTTTCATTTCTCTGTGCAACTTTGCCTTCGCCTCGCGTCGCTGTCTGTAAAGTTTTTGCCATATCTTGTAAGTTAAGTGAATAATCCTTATTTATTTATTTATTTGCAAACCACAATGTCAGTAATAACTTAACGTTAGTTTAGAAGAACTGCCACATGAACTTAATTATTGTCTTTTATTTTAATGCATTTATATTGCGAGCCCAGGTGATACTGAAACATGAGTAAATTATGCAATTGAATTGTCCAATTATAACTATTTGCCTTTTTTTGCTGTGGCTTTTGTTCTGTATGTTAGTAGCTTTTTGTGATGTCAGGAGTTGATCTGATTACCTGATTTTTTTTTTTTTTTTGTCACCATTGTTGAGATTCATACGCTGATTGCTCATATCTGTTTGACATAACATGTTACTATGTATGATTTGTGGTTAATATCTTGAAATTTTAAGCCTACTCAGTTAATTTTTTAAATACATTGTTTGTTCATTTTTTACTGCCAGCTTTCAGTGACAGAAGGTTTTCCAATGTAACAAGATTTCAGTGATCTATCCTCTTCATGTTTAGATTTCAGTGTAGTGTTTATTCAGTTAGAAGATTTCAATAACAGTTAATCTTTCCCTGTTATGAGGTTTCAGTGATGAGTAGCGTTGCTCCATTATGAGATTTCAACAATGGTCTGTTTAGTTTTTTGTGAGATTTCAAAGATGGACAATTTTGTTCCATTACGAGATTTCAAATATTAGTGGTTTTGCTCCTTTATGAGATTTTAAGGACTCTCGGTTTGGTTTCATTACGAAATTTCAATGATTTGTTTCTTTATTAGATTTCAAAGACCGTCTGCTTTGTTTTGTTACAAGTTTTTAAAGAAGTTTGGTTTTGTTCCATTACGAGATTTCAATGACAGTCTGATTTGTTTCGTTCCAGCATTTCTACGACAGACTTTTTTTTTCGCATGCGAGATTTCAATGATGTTCAGTTTTGTTCCTTTACGAGATTTCAATGACGTTTGATTGTCATTGTCAGTCAGTTTTGTTCAGTTAAGAGATCTCAATACGGTATGTTTTGTTCTTTTGTGAGATTTTAATGACAGTTGGTTTTATTGAATTACAAGATTTTAATAACGGTCAGATTTATTCGGTTATGAGATTTCAGAGATGAACGGTTTTGCTGGGTTATGATTTTAATGGGTTTGTTCGGTTACGAGATTTATATGATGGTTGGTTTTGTTCAATTGCGAGATCTCAATGATGGTTAGTTTGTTTCTTTGTTCTTTTACGAGATTTCAATGATAGTTGTTTTTGTTCCTTTAGAAGATCTCAATGACTATCAGTTTTTGTTCCTTTACAAGATTTTAATGATGGTTAGTTTTCAGCGTCAGTTTTACAAGATTTCAATAACAGTCCATTTTTTTTCTGTTACGAGATTTCAATGTCAATCAGCTTTGCTCCATTATATCATTTCAATGACGGTTGATTTAATTTCGTTACGAGATTTCAATGATAGTCAGTTTTCTTCCTTTGCAAAATCTCAATGACAGTCAGTTTTGTTCCTCAAAGGGCACCAATTATGTCTCTTTTTACAAGATTAAAAATAAGTCTCTGATGTCCCCAGAGTGTGTATATGAAGCTTTATCTCAAAATACCACACAGAAAATTTTGAATAGGACGTTAAAATTGCCACTTTTGGGGGTGAGTAAAAAAAGTGCTGTTTTATTGTGTGTCCCTTTAAAAGCAAATGAGCTGCTCATCAGTGTGTTAGAATAATTTCCGAAGGATCATGTGACACTGGAGTAATGATGCTGAAAACTCAGCTTCGCATCACAGAAAACAGAAACCATTATTTTTAATTGTAAAAATATTTCCTAACGTTACTACTTTTCTGTATTTTTGATTTAAAAAATGAAGCCTTGTTGAGCATATGAAGCTTCTTTCAATAACACTTAAAATAGTAATGAAAAAAATAGAGCGATTCCATGTTAGCGGTAAGAACTGAATAAAGCACTATATCATCTGTAATGTGAAACTAACTAACTATCGGCATGTAATGTAGGGAATATTTTTACACCCCCTTATTTTATGGGATTTATTGTAACTCTTTATTCAGTTTATGGTGACTGTACTGGGGCTTTGTGCAGTGTGTGATGGACTTTTTTACACCAGGGTTAACCCTTTATACAGTACAGCTTATTGCAACTGTACTGGGGCGTTAGAACTCACTCAGACCACAGGCTGATCAGACCTGCTGGCCTCTTCAACACCTCTTCCTGCTGCTACCCAGTCTCTCATGCTGATAGAGACCAGGCTCAACCCTGTTTAGCTTCAGTGGGTATATAAGCAAAAGCCTCAGGTTGACCACAGCAGAGCTTCACAAACATTTTTCAACCATAGGCCCACTTATGCAGAAATATATACCTCAACAATGGTGAGCTGCTTCATGCCACATTCTATAAGTTAGCATTAACTGCATTGCATCTACATGATAAAAAAAACAAGTGTAAGATTAGACCACTAGATTCTGCTTCTGGAGCCTGAAGAACTCTGAGCCAAGTCAAAATGAAACATAAAAACATTCTCCAACAAGGTAATATTTTCTAAATTTACTAAACTGTTAACGAAGCCATGTAATTTAGTATTTAGAAGAAGGCTGAGGCCGTAAAACAGGTGGGGGTCCAAAAATTTGAGAGAACATCACATAAGCTGACTTCATAAATTGACATTGATTTTCCTAAAATGTTTTATGTTGACCTTAACCCTTATGGTGCAAGGTGTTTCCTTTGCTTGGGCACTTCATTTATATTATTGTATTTCTGATTTGATGCAGTGATGGAACAAGAAATCACAGTTCATATATTCATATGTGACTGAATTTCACAATTCATATATAAAATTACAAAATTATAACATGACCATCTCCTGTCTGACCAATTGCTCCTGTCTGCCACGCTGCTGAATTGTTTGAGTCTGTTGTTCTGTATAGCTTTGTTTGTAATCTATTTATTGGCATTGTTGGTTGTCTACTTTATCATCACTATATATCTGATATTGTCTAATATTGCCTATCACGTTAATCTAAATCACTATCACAATGCGTTAGCATTATGCTAAACTTGTAAACTTGTCATTTGTGCCCACCATCATTTCTGTAACACTCTACTTTTTCTACGAGTTCATCAAACAACTGGCAAGTTGGATCAGTCTACGAACACGGTAAGCTATGTCATCTTCTTCTTTCATTGTTACTTGCACTGCCTGTCACATGCATAGTATAGCTTTCTCTGTCAGCGACGAGGGATTCACATGTCATAAATGCAGGGAAATAGTTAGGCTGACAGAGAAAATCTCAGAATTAGACACACGTTTCCAAACTTTAATTAAGGACAGTAAGAATCCAAGGGCTTCAGATACTGTTTTGGATGCGACTAGCGTAGTGAACTCTGTACATTGTTTGGTTCCGGCTGTAGAGCCCATGCAGCAGGGCAAGTTTGTGACCATGAGGCGGCCTAGTCATGGGAAAAATACTGCTCTTCCATTCCGATTAGAACATCAAACAGGTTCTCCCCACTCAGTGATGCACCCACTGAGAATCCTGTTGAAAGTGCCCTAGTTAATGGCGATTCTATTACACGGAACATGAAAATAGAGACACCAGCCACCATAGTCACATGTTTGCCGGGAGCCAGAGCGCCTGACATCAAAGCAAATTTAAAAGTGCTGGCTAATGCTAATTGTAAATACTCTAAGATTATTATTCACGTCGGCGCTAATGATGTTCGACTTCGCCAGTCGGAGATCACCAAAATTAACTTTAAAGAGGTGTATGAACTCGCACGTACGATGTCAGACACTGTAATTTATTCTGGACCCCTTCCTGCTCGTAGGAGTGATGAGATAATTAGCAGACTATCATCACTCAATGGCTGGCTGTCTAAATGGTGTCCACAGAATAAGACAGATTACATAGACAATTGGAAAAGTTTTTGAGGCAGACCTGACCTGTTGAAAAGAGATGGTATTCAGCCCTCCTGGGGTGGTGCCGCTCTTCTCTCAAGTAATATGGCACATACAGTTGTGTTCAAAATTATTCAACCCCCCAATGCTGTAAATGGTTTTAGAGAATTTAGAGTACATTTGTAACTGAATTCAGAATGAAATCCTACAAGGACTTCTTAAAGAAGCATATGCAACTAAAATGACATCAATTGGTTTTGTAATACAGTAGTAAATGTTTCTTTTGTGAATTTTTCATTGACACAATTATTCAACCCCTTAAAGACTACCACTCTGAAGAACAGAGGTCCATTGAAGTGTTTTCAATCAGGTATTGAAAGCACCTGTGGATGTCAGGGAGCAGCAATAAAGCCTAATAAGCACCAATTAGGCAGCTTTAAAATGACTGTGATACTCAGCTCCTTCTAGACATTTACTGGTGTGGTTACAAACATGGTGAAGTCAAGAGAATGGTCCAGGAAGACAAGAGAAGAGGTGATTACTCTTCACAGGAAGGGCAATGGCTATAAGAAGATTGCAAAGATGTTAAACATACCAAGAGACACCATAGGAAGCATCATTCGCAAATTCAAGGCAAAGGGCACTGTTGAAACGCTACCTGGTCGTGGCAGAAAGAAGATGCTGACTTCGACTGCTGTGCGCTACCTGAAGCGTAGAGTGGAGAAAAGTCCCCGTGTGACTGCTGAGGAACTGAGAAAAGATTTGTCAGATGTAGGTACTGAAGTTTCTGCTCAGACAATACGGCGCACCCTGCGTAATGAAGGCCTCCATGCCAGAACTCCCAGGCGCACCCCCTTGCTGTCTCCAAAGAATAAGAAGAGTCGACTGCAGTATGCCAAAAGTCATGTGGACAAACCACAGAAGTTTTGGGATAGTGTTCTGTGGACTGATGAAACAAAATTAGAACTGTTTGGGCCCATGGATCAACGCTATGTTTGGAGGAGGAAGAACAAGCCCTATGAAGAAAAGAACACCTTGCCTACTGTGAAGCATGGCGGGGGGTCAATCATGCTTTGGGGCTGTTTTGCTTCTGCAGGTACTGGGAAGCTTCAGCGTGTGCAAGGTACCATGAATTCTCTTCAGTACCAGGAGATATTGGAGGACAATGTGATGCAGTCCGTCACAAACCTGAGGCTTGGGAGACGTTGGACCTTTCAACAGGACAATGATCCCAAGCATACCTCCAAGTCCACTAGAGCATGGTTGCAGATTAAAGGCTGGAACCTTTTGAAATGGCCATCGCAGTCACCAGACTTAAATCCGATTGAGAACCTCTGGTGGGACTTAAAGAAAGCAGTTGCAGTGCGCAAGCCTAAGAATGTGACTGAACTGGAGGCTTTTGCCCATGATGAATGGGCGAAGATACCCGTAGCTCGCTGCAAGACACTTGTGTCAAGCTATGCTTCACGTTTAAAAGCTGTTATAACTGTAAAAGGATGTTGTACTAAGTATTAAGATTGAATGTCACTTGGGGGTTGAATAAAACTGATAATGATGTGAGCAGAGAAAAGACATTTGTGGTTATTTCATTATAAATGTTATGTTATATTTGTCTGACCTACACGTGCCTCTTTGATTTAATTGTAAGCAGGATGACTGAATGATCAAAATCAATGTCAAACCGGCCAAAACAATCAATTTCAGTGGGGGTTGAATAATTTTGAGCACAACTGTAGTCTTAGAGCTCAACCTTAACTAACTCTGGCCCAGGTCAGGAAGCAGACAGACTGGCTAAACCGACCATCTGCTAGCTGTCTCACGTCACAGAATTCAGATAAATCCCAACACATAGAGACTCTTTCACCTAGATATCATCACATAGAGACTGTGTCTGTACCCCGAATTAATAAATACAAAAAACTTCCAAACCCATTTAAGGGTAAAAATTTAATTGATGTTCAACAAGTAAAAACAGAGATAATAAAGATAAACAAATGATAAAGCTTGGGTTGCTGAATATTCATTCGATTCCTTTCTTCAAAAGCACTTATTGTAAATGATATTATCACAGAAAATAATCTAGATGTGCTGTGATTGACAGAGACCTGGTTAAATCCAGACTATTACATTACTTTAAATGAGTCTAGCCCTCAAGGTTACAATTATTGACACGAACCTCGTCGGAAAGGAAAAGAGGGAGGTGTTGCTGTAATCTATAGTAATATTTTCAGTATTACTCAAAAGTCTTTCAAATATAATTCTTTTGAAGTGATTGTGCTTTATGTAACATTATATAATGTAAGTGACAAATCCCATTTGACGTTTGTGCTGGCTACTGTATACAGGCCACCAGGGCACTATTCAGACTTTATCAAAGAATTTGCTGTTATTCTATCGCAGTTATTACTGGCTGTGGATAAAGTCCTTATTGTTGGACTTGTTGACACATTATCAATTTTTGTCTTCATATCCATTAAAAGATTGTTAGGCTGCATAGATCAGGTCAGCCAGAACCGGAACACTTCATATAACACCGGATGTACTCGTTACATCAGAAGAAGACGCTAACTTTTGTATCTCTACTTATCCCAAGGTTTACCAATTGACGTGATTGGCTGGATCTGGGCCGTGTCAGATGGGGAACCTGTGCGCGGCAGCAGCGTGGCCCTGGGGTGTCGGCAGAGACTGTGTTAACTAGCTCATCCCTTGTGAGGGCCTTACCGACTCATCAGCCAGTGGCACATATCCCCAACAAACTGTCCCATACTGGCGTGATTAAAAAGATCTTAAACTAGATGAAACTCGATTAAATAGTTTGACTGTTGCGATTCCAATCAGACTAATGACCTGTAACTCTGAGTATCGGACAAGTGTTCACTGTTGGCCAGAGGAGAACTGGCCCCCCGACTAAGCCTGGTTTCTCCCAAGGTTTTTTTTCTCCATTTTGTTGGAGTTTTGGTTCCTTGCCGCTGTTGCCTTTGGCTTGCTTAAGTTGGGGACACTTGCTTGATATTCAGCAGTGTTTTTGATATGGCTGCATTGGCGCCGTTGGATGCAAACTGAGCTGAGCCAGACGATTATGTCACTGTTTTCTCCAGTGCTGATATACATAATTTAACTAGAGAAATAATTACTGATCTTTGCAACGGAATGAATTAATAATATATAGAATAAGCTGCACAATGACACCATTTTCTTTGGGAGATGCTGTGCAGCCAAAAATGATTTGCCAAATATTAATGTAAAGCTGCTTTGCCACAATTTGCATTGTAAAAAGCGCTAATAAGTAAAGGTGACTTGACTTGACTTGATTTCTAAAGGATCATAACACTGAGAACTGGAGTAATGGCTGCTGAAATTCTGCATTGCTATCAATGCATATTAAAATAGAAAACAGTACATACATATATCCTGACAAACATGGACAAAGATGCAAAGACACAGATATGGATGAAGAGACAGATACATGGCTTGATAATACGCAAATTATAGTAGAAAGACCTTCAATGCAGAAAATGCAAATATTTATATTTTAAATAAAGCCTTGACATATTTGTGTAGCTCTTGCCAAACGCTGGTAGCATACTGCATCTATTTCATTCAAATTAGTTTGAAAAAAAATATGTCCACAGTTCGGTAAAGACATTAAGATGTTAAGGTTTTATTTCAGTGATTGCACTCTCTTAAGTCTTGTGACCAAGTGCGACGTGTTAACTTTCGCTATGAAGTTGTTTGGTCCTAGTTATCAGTTTATTCTATCACACATTTGTTTAATGTGTCTCTGCACTTGACAAATATTATACAATTATAATTTGTATTTTAATTATGTCTTTGCATCTACAGTCACGCAACAGCGAACAGTAAACAGCATTGTTAAAAAATAAAAATGTTATGCAAGGCTACGGAGAGGCATGGCACCCTCTTGTATGGGCATGAGACATTTTGGGGGCGCATCCCTGTATGGTCTGCCTGTCAAGTGTTCAGCCCTTACTTTCCTGTTTCCTCATTTTAATTAAAGCACTTATGGTGAACATTATTTCACCAATTAAAACATGTTCCTGGATCAACATTCTTATTAGTTATGGAACAACACTTCTATCAACCAATCAGTTTTGTAGGGTTAGGATTAGGGCTAATGTCATGTTTAGGCTTGGAGATACAATTAGGGACTTTTATTTTTTTATCAACTTATCATCTTATTTTACTGGTAGGTTTTGGTTAGGGCTTTGGTTTGGTGTAGGGTTGATCCAGGAACACATTTCACTGGCAATGAGCAATAATTGCAATTGGTAGATGCTTTTATCAAAAGTAACTTACACTGTATTCAAATTATATATATTATAAGTCCATGTATTTCTTGGGAATCATATCCATGACTTTGAATAACAAGAACACTAATGTGCCCTTTGCATGTCTGTCCTAGGAAAAGAGAATGGATAGCTTGTCTCCCACAGATGTTTTGTTGTTGTTGTTGTTGTTGTTTTTTGTTTGTTTGTTTGTTTTTTTATTAAAACACAACCCCTTATTTCATCCATTAGTCTTCCTGCTTAATAAAATGTGGCCAAGAAAACTAAACTAGCCATCAGTTTCATGATGGGTGTGATTAAACCAGGCTCAGACTATAGGTGGTCTAAATATGTGCTCCTCCTTCCCTCTGGCTCTGCCTGGGTCCTCACTCTCTCTGGTTTAGCTCCATTCTGCTAGTCCCCCGTCCTCACCACTGTCCCTCAAGCTTAGACTTGGACCTCCTGGCCTACGATGTCAGCCTGGGTTGTTGTCCTCAAGGTTTCACTGGGGTCTCCATGGTCCTCCTCCATCAATCTGCCACCAGGCTTCACCCAGGAAACTCATCACAGCTCCACCTAGGCCCCTCCCTCCTTCATCTCTGCCATGGGGTTCCCTCTCCTTTCCTGAGTTCAGTTCTCTGTGTTTTCAGTGTTTTTCATGTTTTAATTTTTCATTGTTTTCAGTTCATTGCCGGTTATCAACATTACGTGTTGTTTGTGGGTGAAGCATCTGGATTAATCAGAAACCCAATTATTCAGTGTAGTCAATGAATAATCCTGCAAACCCCCTCTCCCAACAAACCTTGAAGAGAAACTAACATCCCAAGAAAGCAGAACAGGTCTCTGGTAAGCATAGCAGCAAAGGTGTTATGATAACCTTAGATATGTACAATCATGTGTCTAGTTTTCCTTTGGATTCATATGTTTTTTAATTGTATTTGACCTATGTATAACTCTAAACTCTTTGAGGAATGTTTTAGTATTGTTTAAGATACATATTTACACTTCATATAAAGATACAAGATTGATATATCACATAGCACATATATCTATGAATTTCTATTTTAATTATATGAATGAATATGTATATTATATGTTTATACATATGAGACACATTCATTTTAGAATATTAATTTGAATAGTTTCTTCATCAACACCCAATCTAGTTATTTATGCAAAACACCATGCTCAAAGACAATCGGTCGAAAACTAAAAGTTACCGTTAAGTTACCATTGGCTCAGTGACCTCCACAGACGTTAAAGGCCACTGTCTGAGTGACCTCCCGCTCTCTTCCTGCTTCTTCTGGTTGCTGTTCGGTGGAAAGAACTAGAGACCTTGGTAAGACATCAGTATGGGGAACAATTATCATTTTTAACGAGTTGCCTGCATATTGACTGTCTATCACTACTTATAAAGCACATATTATAAACCTTATTCTGCATGACCTTATTCTATATCCCTTAATCCTACCCAGTACCTTAACAATTACAACAACTAACATGCTAACTATTAATGAGCAGTAAAATTAGGAGTTTATTGAGGGAAAAGTTTTAGTGAATATATAGTGCCAATAGTGTCAAAAGTCAAAAGTGAATATATGTTTCCCATGTTGCCGAAACATCCAGTCTGACCACGGGACCTTTCCCCCAGTGCACAGCCAGTAACTTGAGGTCCTCCAGTTATTGTAACTTCGTCGACCATAACCGAGTCAGGCTAACATCACAAATTCGTCATGATTTCTTCATTCAATGTGAAAGAAACTGATTGCAACTTAAGCACCATCGGGTTACTGAACTATCAAGACTTATTCCTGAGACTGCATATCTGAACACTTGTTCAACGGCTGGGGAATTGCAAGTATCGTACATTTAACAAAACTAAGAGGTTTAGTATAAGTTGTAGAACCCTTTTAACAAGGTGCTTTGAATAAAAAAAAACTAATGGTTCTGTTCAGATGGTTAAATGACTCTTTTCCATAGCTTCAGACCCCTTTCTCTGTTTCCAGTTTCATTCACTTTCACCTTGCCATTTTACCCATGTGTGATTGTGTGTATATGTTTGCTTAGATTAATTATGTGTTTGTGATTTAATTAACTAAAACTTTTGTACACATTCATGTAAGTTTTGATTCTGGTCCCTGCTTTTAAATCAATGTCATTTTAATGATGCAATCACCATGCTAAGAAAGAGTTATTTTTATGTGACCATGAAAAATATCCTTTCTGAGATCTGATAGATAGTCGATACTGAGTATTTTTTGGACGAACAGATTAATTGATTGTATTATTAATTCCGGTACATCAAGTTAATTCTATTAACTGAGCCAGATATATTTAATTTATTATAAAAGTTATAATTAATCATTCATATTTCCCTTTTGAGCTAATTTGCTACATTCCAGTCATAGATTTCTTCATTGAGGATTTCTTGAAAAATATCTTGTCTTACGTGTATCGTCTCATCTCATGTGTAACCATGGTTCCCTGAGAGGGAATGAGATGTTGCGTCAAACGCTGTGGGAACGCCTCTGCATGAATGCGTTGTGAAGCACGTGAAATCAGTCCAATGGTGTCACGGAACTTCATAGGGGGGTGACGTCATGACCAGGACACTATAAAGCACACCCAAACTGTGCAACCACCCAGGTGAGGACCACCCAGCCGCATTGCACAGTTCTTGAAGTGATACTCTGGAAAGCAGAGCTCTAGAGGTAGCCATACTCCGAGTAGAATGTGCCCTAACCAGCATAGGTGAAGGCCGGCCAGCTGAGTCATAGGCAATTGATATAGCCTCAACTATCCATTTGCTCATAGTTTGCTTAGATGCAGGAAACCCTTTCTCAGGTGAGCCAAAACACAAAAACAGTTGTTCAGATTTACGCCACAGGGCACCTCATAAGCATCCAAGGCCCTAACTGGACAGAGCAAATTAAATTTCTCCTGGTCTGCATTAATAAATGGAAGAGGACAGAAGGATAGACGGGGACAATCCTGCATCAAACTTGTCTTGCAAGAATTCTAAAACTACACCAATCAGGCAGTCTACTGAATTGAGAGACTGATCCCCACACCAAAAAGAAAACACTCTGCATTTTAGTGCATACAATGTCCTCGTGGAAGGAGCTCTGGAGTGCAAGATGGTCTCCGCAACCTCAGTTGGAAGACCTGAACTTAAGAGCTGTACCCCTCAGAGGCCACGCCCATAGTTTCCATAGCTCCGGGCAGGGGTGAAGCAGTGAGCCCTGAACGGACTCTCCCATGGGGAGCCATCGAGGAGGCATATCAGGTCCGAGAACCACACTTGGCCCGGCCAAAATAGCGCTACTAGAAGAAGCTGAACCCCGTGCCGACGCACTCTCTCCAGAACTTGACTTGACTCCAGAATTGGTTGAAAAGGCGCAGCCTCGGCCACGTTTGTTCCATGGCGTCCAGCCCCAGTGGAGCTGAATATATAAGGGAATAAAATAGAGGACACTGTGTCGTTTCTTGAGATGCAAACAAATCCGCTTACACTCTCCAAAAATAATCCCATAGGAGCTCCACCACCTCGGGGTGGATTTTTTCATTCCCCGGGCCTCAGCCCCTGCCTCGACACGATGTATGCTCCCGATTCAGATGCTCTGGGGTATACGCTGCTCTGAGTGACAGCAGTTTCCCCTGGGCCCACAAGAGGATCTAGTGCTCCAGTTTTCATAAAGGGTGCGAACGTAGACCAACTTGGTGGTTTATATATGAGACCACCGCTATGTTATCCGAACAGACCAACACATGATAGCCTCTCAGGTCTGGGAGGAAGTGTCTGAGTGCCAAGAACACATCATCTCTAACTGGTTTATATGCCATGAAAGATGATGGCCCCGCCACAGACCCTGAGCTGAGCGACCACTTATGATTGCTCCCAGCCAGTGAGAGACGCGTCAATCATAAGCAAAACGCGACTGCATGAATCCAAAGTGACCTACAAGTGATTCTTCATGAAGAGGCAAATAGACACAGGAAGTGCTCACAATACAAGTTTCATACATTGCTCAGAGTAACATTAGTTAGAGTAGGAAGGGAAAAAGGAAAGGATAGAATTTAATTCATTTATTATTTTTTTTATGAAGGGGTGAAGTGCTCACGAAAGAGATGAGTTTTCAGCTGTCTCTTGAATATTGCCAGGGATTCTGCGTTCCTGATGAAGGTAGGGAGATCATTCCACCAGCAGGGAGCAGTGAACGAGAATGTTCTGGAGAGTGATTTTGTGCCTCTCGGAGACAGTACCACAAGCCTTCGCTCCTTTAGTGATCACAGGCTTCTGATGGAGACATAGCGTTGTTGCAGTGTGCGGAGGTAGGAGGGTGCAGAGCCTGTGGTGGATCTGTAAGCAAGCGTCAATGCTTTGAACTTGATGTGTGCAGCAAGGGGTAGCCAGTGCAAAGAGACGAAGGGAGGCGTGACGTGGGCTCTCTTGGGCTCGTTGAAGACAAGACGTGCAGCATTCTGGATCATTTGAAGAGGTTTGATTGCACTTGATGGCAGTCCAGTCAGAAGAGCATTGCAGCAAGCAATCATCAAGCATCAAGCATTGAAATGACCAGGGCCTGGACAACAAGTTGTGTTGCATGCTCAGTCAGAAAGGGCCGGATTTTCCTGATGTTGTGTAGTGCAAATCTGCATGACCGAGCTGTCTTTGAGATGTGGTCTGTGAAAGTCAGTTGGTCATCAAAGATAACTCTCAAGATTTCTGTCCGATTTTGATGGGGTAATCGTGGATGTACCCAGCTGTATGTTGAAGTCATGTTGTAGAGTTGGAGTGGCAGGGAAGACTAAAAGCTCAGTCTTTGGCAGGTTGAGCTGCAGGTGGTGTTCTTCCATCCATGTCGAGATGTCCGCCAGACACCTTGAGATCCGTGCAGCTACTATGGAATCATCTGGTTGGAAGGACAGGTAGAGTTATGTGTCATCAGCATAGCAGTGGTAGGAGAAGCCATGTGCCTGTATGATGGGACCCAGTGATGTAGTGTAAATGGAGAACAGGAGGGGTCCAAGAACTGAACCCTGAGGAACCCCAGTAATCAGTTAATGAGGTTTGGATACCTCCCCTCCCCAGGTGACTCTGGTCTCATGTACAGCAGGCCACAAGGTATAATGTTGGAAGCTGCTGCCATCAGACCCAGGAGCCTCTAAAACTGTTACAGTGCATGACTGGCTTAGCTTTAACTTTTTTACAGCTACAAGAATTGTGTCTATGCGAGCCGGAGAGAGAGACGTGCTTGCATTGACACAGAATCCCATATCACACCCAAAAAATAGGTTTTCTGAGCTGGAGATAAAACACTCTTTTTTTCCATTGAGCCTCAATCCCATATGAAGATGGGTGAGAACAGCATCTCGATGCTGAACCACCAATTCTTTTGACTGTGCCAGAATCAACCAGTCGTCTATATAATTTAATACACGAATGCCCTGGAGTCGCAGCAGAGCCAGATCTACATCCACGCATTTTCTGAAGATAAAGCCAGGTTGAACGGAAGAACCAGATACTGGTACACTTCGCCCCCGAAAGCGAACCTCGGGAACTTCATGCATTGCTGAAGAATGGAGATATGGAAGTAAGCATCCTTTAGATCTATTGTGACAAACCAATCCTTGGACTTGATTTGCGACACAATCTGCTTCAAAGTCAACATTTTGAACTTGAGCTTTTTGACACAACGATTTAGCTGACTTTGATCTAAAATTGGCCGTAGTCTTCCATCCTTCTTGATACCTCAGTATGGAGATCGGGGAAGAAAGAAAAGCCAAAGTGAGGAGGTTGTGATCTTGGTATCAGGAAACGTTCATCTAATAGGCTTTGATGACAAACCTCCTGCTTTCCGGCCGGCCAGTCAATATTTAACCTGCCTACGGCAAGAGTTACAATCTCCAAGAGCTCCTCAAACACTTTGTATGTGAGCACTGTTGCATCAACAGGGGCGGAAGAAACCGCAGCACATGCTTCCAACCCTTGCGAGGCACTGGAATGAGCAGGTGAGGGCAGAGATAGGGCAGAACCTGTCTCTAACCCCTCTGCCACATCCATCTGCGATCCCCATGACAAAAGCTTTTGTTGTGCCTCAGCAGCAGGGGGACCTGAGCCACGGGGAGCGTGAGTCCGAAGTACTTTCTCTAGAAAGTGATCCACAGGAGCGGAGCATTCTTATTGAGAGCAACTCACAGTGCACTAATATCCTACTCTCTAAATATATAGTGACTGATATAAAGACAGACAACACCAAATAGGACTAACTGTTTCACAGATAGCGCTTGCTGAAGATAACAGAAGCTGACACTGCACGGTTTGGGAGTGCGCTATAGTTTCACTCACCTATGACGTTCTGTCATGCCATTAGACTGATTTCACATATACTTCATGATGAATTCACGCAGAGGCGTTCCCACAGTGTTTGACGCAGTGCGAGTTCCCTTGAAAGGGAAGCAGTAGCCACAGTAGCTGGTGAGCAAAAAGGTTAATGTCAAGCCCTGCCACAATGCAGTCAAGCAGGTTCTTCTGGCATCCACAAAACCCAGACTCTCTGTAAGACTGAAAATATGCAAAGATATTTTAAAAATGAACAAAGACATTGGCTTTGCTGTTTCAGTCCCCTCTCTCATGCCACAAGGGCCGATTGGAAGACACAAAGGTGCTGATATTGATCAAGGCCTGTAGGCCAAGATGCCTGTGCATCGGGGGTCTATGAATTGTCACACCTTCAGTACAGTGGAGGAAGTTTTACTTCTGATTGGTCAGTTTGAATGTCTCACATTTGGGTTTCAGTCACATGGTCAGGGAAGAGATAAAAGAAGATTGCAACCATTGCTCAGTCTCTTTTTTTATGCTCTGCTTTCTTGCTGTCTCTTTTGACTCTCTGCTCTCTTACTTGGGCACTCTCTGTCCTTCTCTCTCTCTCTCTCTCTCTCTCTCTCTATTATAACTGCGCTTATTTCCGTCGTTGGTATAAGTTGCAGTAGGTGGTAATAGACAAGAAATGTGGAGTTTTCGACCATCTTGCTGATAATATTTCTTAAGTCATTCGGCAACCCTGCAGCTTGAACCCCTGTAGGTGATCCACCCTTACATCTCCAATCAGACTGCCAAACAGAGAAGCGTGATTCGTCACTCCACATATCACATTTCCACTGCTTTAGTCCACTCTAGTGGTGGTGTGCTTTACACCACTTCATTCGACCTTTGGTATTGTGATGTGTGGATTGTGTAGCTGTGATCTTTGTGTGTGTGTGTGTGTAGTTGCATTAATGTTCCAATTTTGTTTATCTGTTTTGCTATTAGAAGGGTTTAGTGAACTTCACAATTTGTTGTCCCAGTTTTAGTTAATAAGTTATTGGAATGCATTGTTAAAATACTGGAATCTTTCTGGTGTTTCTTCAGGAGTATCATCAGTGGGACATCAGTGGGTGTTTTCATCAAAGATGCAACAGGTATAACACCTGTTAACACTATGGTATGCAGGGAAAGAGAAAAGAAGCTCTTTTTAAAGGATGTCAATCAGTGGCGGTTCTAGACAATTTTTACTAGGGGGGCCAAGGGGGGGCCAGTGTTTAACCAGAGGGGCACATTAAAAATGGTAACAAATTATATTTAAAGATTATTAACTTCTTTACTTTACAATCATATAAACATTTATTACAACATTGTACAACATTTGTACAAGAGTGAGTGCAGGTGCAAAAAAGGTAGGTTTATTAATGTTGATGATTATTATCAATGATTTGTGAAGGATTTGTGAAGGATGATGTGACACTGAAGACTGGAGTAATGATGATAAATTCAGCTTTGATCACAATTACACTTTACTATATATTCACATAAAAAACAGTTATTTTACATTTTAATAATATCTCACAATTTTAGAGCTTTTTTGTATTTATAATAACATAAATGCAGCCTTGGTGAGCAGAAGAGACTTCTTTCAAAAACAACCAAAATAGTACCGTTTCCAAACTTTTGATTGGTAGAGCATATCTGCATGTATTGCATGTATTTCAAAAATGTAGGCCTAGAATTTACTTTAAAAAAAGAAACATTAGATCCATATTGACAATATTGATTTTGTTAACAAAAAAGGACGCCATGTCCTTTCCTCGTTTCAAGATAACTATCGGAAGAAAAAAAACGTGCATTACATTTCGTTGCCTAACCATCCCTCCCCACTTAACACGGGCAATAATAACCTGTTGATTACTTTACTCAAATGTATGTTATCGCAATGCAACAGCCAAGACAGATGAAGTTACGTGGTTAACATCACAACATTGTGCAGGAACAACCAGTTACTTACGAGATACGAGTCACTTACGCGGCCGGCGCCGCTCTAATTTACCCGTGTAGAACTTTCCGTCACGTTAGTTCCGCTTTTGGCGCTCGCGTGTAAAATCATAATAAAGTCATAATTCATTTTTTATTTTTATTTTTTGGTCAGCACAGGGGGGGCCACAGGGGTGGCCATGGAAATTTCTACAGAGGCACGGGCCTCCCTAGGCCTCCGTGTAGAACCGCCACTGATGTCAATGAAGGAGAGGTTTCACCCTACTGAATAAACCACTTTTTTGAGGAAATAGTTTATTATTTAATGAATATACAGCCCATCGGCTTAAATCCAACATGTTTAATGTAATGTTTAAACATTAATTTTGGATTGATCTATTTTTAGAGTTTTTGTAAGAGAAGTCACAGACAATTGGATGACAGGTATGATTCTGTTTGCAGGACTTCTCATTCATTTGTATGGTATCCACAAACAGTGATTGATTGTCTCAACTCTTAATGAAGTTCAGTGACATCAAGGCTGTAATGTGATTGGTTATCAAGGCACAGACGATCCAAATTAGCCATTACACTTTCTCCAGTGGTAGGGCCTTATTATCTCCCAATGACAAGACAATGGCTGAGTTTGAAATCACCCCCATATCCTCAAATAGGGCACTGTTTAAGGGAACAGCCATTTGAAGTGCTGTCCCAAACCATAGTATTGAGTTTACTCTTTTAATATTTTAACAATAATGAATTAAATTCTCAATACCCATAATGCACTATGAGTGTCGCACTGAATGAATTCCTGCATCAAGTTGGCACCCACAGCTGAATCATCCATCCATCTTCCAAACCACTGGTTTATGTGAAATGATGACTGACTGAGGTGAGTAGTTGAAGCCATATGTGTTGTTTTTATTAAACACTATAATAGCATCCACTGCAGGCAAGTTGTCGAACCCAAGTGCAGTTTTATTTAATTCCATCAAACATAAATCCAACATAAAACAAAGTCTTCACATGGCATGGCATGAACAAACAAGGACATGAAACTCATCAACATGATTACAGGGACAATACTAGACCAGGAACAAGGCGAACATGAGATCTTAAATACACAAGGACTGAAATCGAAAAAGGAACACGTTTGCACAATGATCAAACCAATGAAACCGATGCCACGAAACAAGGGAGCCACATGACAAGGAGTAAATGGCATGATCACATGACAAACAAGGGAAACATATGGCAAACAAACTGGGTAACAGAAATGCTCAGGAAAGCCAGGGTAAACTGGCAAATAATGATGACAAAACAGCATGGGTTATAACAGATAGGAACAGGAAGTGATGCAAAAGAACTGGCAGTATTCAGTACTCAGGAGAATGTTCCCTCTGGTGGTTGGAGGAATGGGTGGTAAACGCAAATAGCCTATTCCTTTTTCCTAAATTCCTTTTTAATGATTATTAAATTGTTTAATTAATGTCTGTACATGCTAGTTTCCATGACAGAGTTCAAGATAAAGCTTTTCATTACTACTGGAGTTGCCAGTTTGCTAAGTATCAAATGATTATTAAACAGCAAGCACAAACTGTGCGAAAACGGCAGTCCTTCCGATGCACACAGTGCCTGAATTTACTCTCACTAATTTTTATTCACTCCTTAAAGTGGACTATATTTGTTGAATGAAAGAAGGGAATATCAATACATTACTGATCTGTTTATTTTGATTCATATACTCAATTTTTTTTATGATTTTGTTGATTGCGATCTGTATACTTCAGTTAACTTATGGTACTGTATTTGTAACTTTACTTTAATATATATTTAATTTAATCTATCTATCTACCTATCTATATATATATATATATAAAATTTTGTTTCTTTGAACATATTGTATTTGGTACAATTATATATTTTGTGAGATGTTCTCTTTATATCATCTGTACTTTCTCTTGTGTGCATATCCTATACCACGTAATCTGGTCTTGTTTGTCACATGACTAATTAATTGCTGTTGAATAAACTCAGATTGTGTTTGTTGCTCACACCCTGATGAAGGCTCATTAGCCACAATGTGTCAGTGTGCGATTAAATGCCACCCGTTTTTATAATGCCTAAGTCATGATTAAATAAAAGCTTTCTATTATTTTTTCCTAAGTACTCCAGCATCTTACATTTTTTTATGAGTTTAATTATCCCTATACCCAAAGAGCACCAAGATATGTTATTCACATCCTGCACAAGACTTGTTTCACCTCTTGTTTTAAGTAGGGAAATATGAATTTATGGTTTATAATTTATTACCAACACGACAGCCAGTGGCACAGATCACCAAAAAAACTGGCCCAAACTGTCCCATACCGGAGTGATGAATAAGGAGCTGGCAGGTCAGGTGGCCTCCAGGGTGTCTCCTGGACCTCAGGGCACCATGGCAGATCAGGGAGTTCGGGTTGCCATGGCGGCCAGGGCAGAGTCAAGGGAGGAGTCATAATGCTTTCGAACACATAATGATGAAGGGAAACAGAACTATGTGACTAAATGACAGGACAGGCAAACCAAAAAAACAAACAGAACCCTGACAAGCAATCACCAATATTATTCACTAATAAGAAAACATGATTTTGTTAGACACATGCTTTATGTATTATCAAACAGTACAAAAACAACATTTTATATTTTAGAAACTAAATTACTGTTTAGCACATTATAAACATCTGCATTTGAGCAGATATTCTTGAACACGTTACTGCACAGTAAACAATTTTTTTCTTTTCACAATTTATCGTTACAGTATTAACGCTCATATTTTATATCATTTGCTCTTATATTATATTATAGAGCGTACAACATGTTTCATACGACATTTACATGCATTGAAATATTGCCTATCTATATAGTTCATGTTTCAACTTTTCAGATGAAAGTGAATATGGCAACATTTTATTACGTTGGAGTTTGTATGTATAACAGCAGTTCTGAATTTAAATGTATATATTTTACTTGTCAGGATGGTTTTCATGGGAAATTGCATACATATGTGTTTTATTTAGGGACTACAAAACAGACATTTAGAAGTTAATTTTGAAAGTATTGAAAATCGTTTTTTTTACAACACTATAAGTGTGTTCCATCATGTAATCAAAAGTTCTAAACATTTGTGGTCATCAGGCCCACTTGAACACTTGGGCTAAATACAGGAAATATGTCAAGTGCATAGATAATTGTTCAAGTGCGAAGACCACAAGTGTGGATATTTGGACAGGCCCTTTGATGTGTGTATGGTGTGAAAGTGGCATAGATTAAGGCTGTCCCACACAAAAAGTTTTTAAAATCATTTCAGATTTTAAAAATGGGAGAGACCTCAAACTGTCACACCCATGAACTGTCATGTTTAGTTTAGTCCTGTCTAGTGATGTCATTCTCTGTTCATTTGCCCTCCGTGTGTTTACCTGCCTAGTTAATTACCCGCACCTGTTTCTGTTCACCCTGATTACGTTATCCTCATTATCTCCCCTATATATTCTCCTTGTGTTTGTTCTGTCTCTGTTGGTTCTCGTCTATTTTTGCTGCATGTTACCTGCCTGTCTCCTGTTTATCCTGCCCTTGGAATTAAACTACCTATTGGAATGATATGTCTTCGTGTTTCGTGAGTTTATCTACACTGCAGCGTGACAGAAGAACTGACCCACAAATTGTGATATTATAGCAGTGTGTTCTCCGTTTGTTTTGCAGTTTGTGAGTTTCGTTTTTGTTTGTTGTGTCTTCCCCGTCTTTCATGGATTTCCCCGGTTTTCGCCTCCAAACATTGGAGGACCACACGCGGACCTTCCTGGACATTGCATATTTAACACACTACCCGGACAAATGCCTCTGCACGTTCTACTAAGTGAGATTGAATGCAGAGCGCAGTTTTCCGGAGAGGGTCCGCGTGAGGATTTCGCTGCCTTTGTGGAGTGGGTGCTGACGAGCTGCAACTCGTCATTTACCATCAGCCTGGAAGAAGAGGAGCTCGCCAGCCCCACTTCGAACCCAGAGCAAGACCAGCCACCATCTCGTGGCACGGAAAGCCAGCACAAGCCATTGCTGAGTGGAGCGACAGAGCCGAGGTTCGCCATGGAGTCAGAACTACGGAAGGAGTTTGACCAAGTACGTGAGACAGCTACAGCGCTCGTGAGGGAGCCTGCGGTGGAGAGCGAGGGCCAGGAGGAAGGGCCCGCCCACTGCACCGCCGCTGAGGGTGAGCATGGACTGTGCTCAGAGGATTCCTTATTAATTTCAATATCTTCTGAATTGTCTGCCTGCCCAGAATTGTCTGCCTACTCAGAAATCCCACCCAGCCTCCCTCTCCCACCTCCTCTCATCCATCTCCACTGCATCCTGCCAGCCCCTCTGCTCACCCTCAACCCACCATCTGTGGCGTACAGTGGGCCTGCCAGTCTGCAGCTCCATCGGGGGCAGTGGATCCCCTGTCTTCGCCTCCCACCTCGACCAGGACTCCTCCTCGGCCCGTCAGTCTGCAAGCTCTTCGTTGGCTCCAACCTCCCTCGTCTCCACCGTGGCCCTTCAGTCCACCAGCTACGCCTTCCGTCTTCTCGTCCTCCACCTGAGCACCTTTTCACCCTGATTATGTTATCCTCATTATCTCCCCTATGTATTCTTTGTTTGTTCTGTCTCTGTCGGTTCTCGTCTATGTTTGCTGCATGTTACCTGCTTGTCTCCTGTTTATCCTGTCCTTGAATTAAACTACCTATTGGAATGATATGTCTTCATGTTTCGTGAGTTTATTTACACTGCAGCATGACACAAACATGACAGTAAAAAATAAATAATGATTTCAACAGTTTTGTTCCTACAGTGTGTGTGGAGTGCCACAATGTGACCAAGACAGCACGCCACACACTACAGGAGAAAAACAGTTTCCATTCACAAACAACCAGATTATAATAACCAGGTCTCTGGAACCTGCAATGCATCTCTGCATCGTTTCACTTTTTCTCCAGTATCGATACCGCGAGCAGAGAGTTGACACACACCAACTTCCTCATTTGCTCTGGTTGAATAGTGCTTTTTATAGCATTTAATTTTAGTCATTCATGCTCATTAGTCATTTAGGTTTCATGCTCACACCTAAAGCATGCGCTCCACTGATCTATCTAAGTGGTGCTCTCACAAAGCCACCTCTTAAACAACTTGCAAGTACCCAACTGACTTCTTTTTCGTAGCTTATTGCACTTAAACGGTTAAATATGTACAAAATTGTCAAAATGCCCATCTTGCGGAGTGTTCATGTAAATACAGTTAAGCCAGGTTCACACTCTACGATGCACATACAGTATTTTACTCATTTGAGCTGTTTCGTTACATTGATAAAAAAAAAGCTTTCAGTCAGAAAATAACTGAATCAGAGGGATGTCCAATCAAAAACTACATCATGACAAAATATGAAAGTGGTTTAATTTTCTTAGATTGATTAAGGTTTATTATAAATCTATATGATTGATTGATGATGATGTAATTAATGCAATGTTTTAACATAGTAAAGATTTTTTTCCAATTTTTATTCAGTGAAAAGCTACATATGCCTCTGAAAAAGTACTTTGAATGGCTGTAAGGAACAATTTTACTGCTCTAGTTAGGTGAAATAAAGAGATGTTTTGTGAATCATCATTGCCATACACTTGCATTCCCAGGAAATTCAATGTGATATGATACGTTTTGTGTCCCTGTGGAATGTCTAAGAGGGATACTGGCATCGTACCAAATGTCAGCTTTGTGATGCTTTAAAACAGGTTCTTTGATCAGGATGTAAACACGTATGCTAAGCTCTTTAGTAACACCTGTGTAATCTACTGTGGCAGCAGAAGAGTGAGAAGACTGCATTATGAGTTTACTTTTATTGAAGGGACGTTTCTTGACCTTATAATATCATCAGCACCACAAATAAAATAATCAGCAGCAATTTAGACCAGATCAATGTAAAAGGTGTCGATACAGTTGATACACAAACTTGTCAAATTGAACCAAATCCCCCCTGCAGGGTTTCAAAAATTTTGAATGTGTGTCCATAACAGAGGATATTTTGTCATACAAAGTAATTGAAAAAAGGACAACAATAATAAGCAAGATCTTACGTTTCTTGAATATGTACTTATCTGTATAGTGTTTATAGTTATCCAATGCACTGAAAGGCATGACAAACATACATGATACAAAACTCTATTTTAGAATTTTCAATCATTAACATAACCAGGTGAGCTTCAGACAGTGATTTTATTTGTGTTTGTTTGTTTTGTTTTTTTATATATATATATATATATATATATATATATAAGCTTATTTCAGCCACATGTGCAAATGAAATAAATAATATTTTATATTTTGTTACCCACAAATATTATGCAATAAGTGTTGTTGTTTTTGAAACAAGGAACAAGACAATGCCTGAGGTGATTAACACTTTTCTTTTAGGTGTTTCTTGCATTCAGAATTTTCATAAGAGCAAAAATGTTCTTTTTGAGAGGATGAAATTCTAATCAACTTGGCAATGTGCAATCACTAACATAAGAAGTTCAAGTGATCATACCATTGTGATTTTTTGAACATGCACACTAATATGTGTCATTGTGATTACATTTTAACGAGAGACTTGTGGCTTGAGGCACTAGACGATATCAACATGCACAACTATGTCTCACACACCCACTCAAACCTCTGCAACAGAAGTAAAAGCTAATCACTTACTAGAATTTATTCACTCTTCAAGGTGTGAATAATACAATTTGAAAAATGGCCTTCATTACTAAATTAGACAGTTCTGCTATGGTACATTGCATCTCATTGACTGCTGGAGGGAAGGATGGGTTCTAGGGGGGCTGCAGTAGCAGACTTCACTGCCACTGAAAATGAAGCTGCTTGTTCAATCTGCATTTTCAGCTAAGGTATGGTGGATACAGATACCGCAGGGAAATCTGAACATGGAGATATTAGTAAGTAATAGGCTCCATGATTTTAAAAAAGGGCCCACTGAGTTATTCAAATTTAACCGAATACTAATCTCAAAATAAAGTTTTATTTAACAAACTTTGAGAGGAGCATCTTCAGGTAATCAACCAATCAGTGCGAGGGGAAACCGGTATATAAAGCCATTTCTTACCTCTATCCCACAAAAATTTTCACAGAATTTGGCCCGTCCTCTTGCTGTCATGTCATGAGTTAGAGCTCTTCCCTTTGGATGATGATTCATTCGTCACCGCTGAGTCTCCATCTCAAACCACCGTCAAATGGAATGATCCCTCTCAATCCCCGTCAAAATAATCGAGGCCCCGTCCTCAAACAGGGGGCGCTGGCTCACATGATTCACTCCACGCACACCAAGACACCAAGGACGCCCCTCCCTCCCGTCGGTGGAACAACCACCATCTCCTTCAGTGTCTACCTCCTCTCCGTTCCATCCAATCATCCCTGCCATAGTGAAATGGACTATTAAAGGACTGAGACAAGCCCTGATTAATTCTGATGTAAACTTCTCATGAAGAGTAAATAAAACTATACAATCTGTACTCTTTACAATCTACTCACCCTTCTCCTACAGCTTCCACCTTATCTGCCCAAGTGAGCAAGGCCCACCGGGCTTCTCGCACCTTCCTCCATCCATCCGATACATGCAGTACCGGGTCCTCCCCCTGCATTAGCAGAGCCTAAAGTAGTAGACGAACTAATCAAAAAGGAAACCAAATCAGGTTTTATGATCATCCATTCGAAACGCCCCCATTAGAGAATTTTCGCAACAAGCCCCATTGGTGGCTACCAGAAAATTTTCAGGGAAAAATTTTCCAAGCATCAATAGTCTTATCCCACTCGAGGAATATTCTCTTCATTACTACAATATCAAACAAGCAATAATGACGATTAAAATCGTTGACCGCGGCACATGGTTAGCAAAAGTAGACATCACATCAGCTTTTAAAGTAATACCAATTCACCCGGATTCATGGCATTTATTCATTTATTCATGCTTTCGCTGGCGCAATAAATTTTACTTTGCCGTGCTTTAATTTTCGGTTGCAAAAGCAGCCCACAAAATTTTTGACTATATGTTGTGTTATTATGTAATAATTATAATATAACAATATAATATAACAATTCTTTAACTTCTTCATTTGCTTGTTGATTTCTTAATCATTTCACCACAATACTATCAGTGCAGTGCATCTCCTCACCATGCAAAAGGTTTTCACAGAGCAATGATTCTGACTGGAACAAAACCATGGTAATCATTAGATGTGCCACATCAAACAGGCACTGAAAGGAGCTTAATCAATGCAGAATGTCTTTGTGTCTTATGTAAAATGCGAAATATGTATGTATGTATATGTATGCAAAGCAGTGTATTCATTTTGAAGTTTCATGATCTTGCACTGCTTACTCTCAAAAACACAGTATGTCCCCAGAGCAAAACAGAAGAAAATCAGCTCATTTTTCCAACCAAAATGTATTAAAGGTATGAAGAGATGACGCAGATGAGACCTCAACAGATTCCCATCTGACCCCAGGATAGCGACAAATTTTAGCAATCGCTACCAAGTGCAGTGAAGTGAACTCTTTATTAAAACTCTTCAATCATCTGAGATCATTACAGAAGGGGTTTCTTTCAGCACAATCTCTAGGTCCATAATCATGTCAAATATTTTTATATCACAATTAACAGAGTATAATGACGAATAAAATTATTTATAGATATTGATAAACTGCGAGTTAGATAGTTTGACTCGGGCTGAGAACCAAATTTGCTCTGCTCTAATATGTCCCTACAGGTACACTCCTTAATCAGTCTACCAGCCCCCCACAGGATGATGCACTGTTACCTCTATAATGAAGTGATGCATGCACTCTACTGCACTTCTGTCAATTAGAAGAGCATTTTAAGGCTTGGCCACACACTTGAAGATTTTAAGCCCGATTTGCACCCCCAAAAGGCCCAATTCTAGGCTTGTCGCAAATGTTTTCTTGTCCAAAAAAATCCTCTATTATGTGGTGTCATTACGTTTACATAACTTCTCCCGTTAGAGACGGAGTGTCCCCGATCTCAAATCGTTGATATTTACGACTCTTTATCGGGTTGCCTCTGACCTGCGATAGCCAATGAGAGTAAGCAAGGATACTCTCAAGCCTACTCTCGCAACTACCCAATGTTGCATGCCTCTTTAGCTGAAACGTGGAAGCCACAAACATGCCTTGAACATGGATGTGACGAGCAGGGCGGGCGAGAGCCGTGAGGGAACGGCGCGAGGCCGGTGACGCGAGTGTTAACGAGCTTCAGGTGCTCGCCGCACCGGTCTCGAGTCCTTCACGGAGGAGCTCCGGAAGCATAAAGGAGGAGCGACGACAGTGAAGGACGAGAGAGGACCAGGCCTGGGATTTTATGTTGCGTTTTATTTGGTTTGTGTGGGCGGCAGTCGCCGTGAGGAACTGCCGCCCTTATACTTTTTGGTTTTATTGTAAGTTTATTTGTTTATTAAATATGTTTAATGTTCGCCGGTTCCCGCCTCCTTCTTCCCATATTTACGAACTTTGTTACAATGGAGTATTGAGAAAGAAGACCATGCATATTCTTTTTTTTTTCTATTTTATATTTCACTATAAAGCAGAACGCGTGTTAGGGAGCCTGCTGATAACATCGATTGTCCTCAATTTGTTTTTCTTCTCAATTCAAGTTTGATCCCGCGAACATCCGTGAAATCTCGTGCCACTGTGAAATCGTTCCTGCAATCCACAGGTACGCGGTCTCCTAGTCTGATCAAATTATCTAGTTTGTGCATTCAGAGAAATATAAATCGTTAAGAGTCTTCTTTTTTTTCCCAAAATCTACTATATAGAATATGTCCGCAATAATTTTGGTTTTACTACAGTATTTGTTTAAAAGTGTGGATAGGATTTTTTTTTTACAATTATTTATGATGAGTGCCAGATAGATAGCTCCTCACAAGTCAACCCTGTCAAGGACAATCATGCTGAACACCAGGTGACGGCGATGAAGCAATCACCTGGAGAGAGATTCTACGGGGTAGATGATTCTCACTGGATGCAATACTAACCTTTGTGTTCTAACCTTTTCATATAGTGTGTCTGACTCCCTGAGTGAGCGTGGACTGCCCCGCCGGCGGGCTAATCTCCCCCATCATTGTCACGCAGGGAGGATTTCCACTTCTCACCAATGAGCACTTCATCCACACGAATCACAGGAACAGGAGCACTGGGGACTGTGATTGCACCGAACCCTTTACATTTTGTAAAATAAACATGCCCTCCAAGTTGATTTTCAAGATGGTTCTGAGTTTCATTTCATCATGTATCTCTCATGTCTGTTCTAGTCTTTTCCCGTAGTGGATCGCTACAATATACAGAGTCCCAGTTACAAAACATTGTAGGTACAGTATACCGTATTGTGTATTATAACACATTTTGGTAGCACTTTGCAATTGAGTTCAGTTTGTTACTGAATGCATAATGCTAAATTTTCTATATATTGCAATCATTATGTTCACAGCTTGCAATAATTATTTCAATGAGCTCATTGTTTCTGCCTAAAATGAAAAAATGATGTAAGCTAACTGTGAATTTCTGAAATACATTACTTGGACACATGCAGTCACCTCTGAAAACAGATGACTCTATATTGTAATGTAGACATGCATATTCTGTAAAGCTGCTTTGAAACCATATGCATTGTGAAAAGCACTATAGAAATAAACATGAATTGAATTCAATATTGAATTATGTATCAACGCTTTTAAAGCATTTATTAAATTTTGAACTGCCTTTCGTTATGGCAGAATATAAAGGTCAAATTTATAGTTTCTTGGACACACTTATTTTTGTTCATTAATAATGGCAGGACTTCAATGAAAAACAGATATTATTTACTTAATCAAGAGTCAGGCTTAATCAGAGGTCGTTAACACTCTGCATGAAATGATCTCACTCTTGGAAGTTCCTGGAACACATCTCCATTGCAGTTGCCATAGTGAGAGGACTTCTTATGCAGACATTTCGTTGTTGTGTTTTGTTCGTTCTGCATGGGGTTCAAAAACAGCCATTTCTCATCCCATTAAACAAAGATTCCTTCATAAATATGTGAAAATGTAAATTAAATGGATATTAAAGAAAACAGAAACAACAATTTAATCGTTGAATCAATAAGTGAAGAATGTCTTTTAGAATGAAAAGAAATCAGGACCTTTCCATCAGAACACTTAATGATAGATCACCGAGAGATAAATTCGCTCACTTCAACTCTCACACACATAATAAAAAGACATAAATCAATGGTACTTTAAGATTTACTCTCAGCCTCTTTGAAATTTATTATAACTTAAAAGAGATTTTTTGAAAACACAAGACAGATACTTCAGGATTTTATATTTTGTTCATGACATACCGAATCTGATTTTATTCTGAGCTTGAAACTATAGGCTTGATATCAACCAACACTCAGTTTAGTAATGAGTTAATTATTTGGTGCATATCTTACCTTTGCGGCACAAAAAGAATATTTTCTATTTCCTGTAGGATGTATGTTAAATCTAAGAATTAATTACATCTTGTGACATCAAGAATTAACTAGACAGTGACAGTTAAATAAATCCCTCATAAATCATTAATGGTTGGTTTCAGGTACAATGCAAAGTATTTTATTTTAATCTATAAATGTTTAGGCATTAGCCTAACGTCTGTCACTGTGACATAACTGCATTTATATGCAAGACAGCATCCTTTCTGATTGAATAAATAATGAAATACTGAACATAATTCAAGAAGAGACTTCCTCCAGAATAGCACAGTGATGTCATGAAACCCACCCACACGTGCGAAATCAGAGGGAAAAAGAAAAACTGGTGCCACATGGTTTCTAATGAACTAAGCTCAAAAAAGTTTTTTTCTTCCCTGCAAATATAAGACACCAGGCACACATAGATCTAGACTTGCTGGCAATCATTACCACAGCATATGGATAAGTGACAGAAGCTGAAAAGTCATCAGGATGACAAACCCTCATCTGTCTCACCACAAGGTCAGGAATAGAGTGTGAGAGAAGAGAAAGAAATTAACAGAAGTAATAACTTTAAGTATTCCGTTTTTAAATTCACAGTATACTCACAATAGCCACAACTTCACTCTACTTTACATGTGCTCTCAGGGAAAAAAAAGAAAGAAAAAAAGAATGGTTTGCCCTGAAAACACAATTTTCATAAGGCACCACCTACTGAACCATCTTTAGCAAGACAGGCTTCCAGCGATGCTACTTGAAAAGACTTGGCTGACAATTAATGATGGTTAACAGAAAGAAAGAAAAAATGAAAAAGGTGCCTGTTAGGAAAAACTGTACCTTTGATGACAATGTATAATAATATGAAATAATTTCATTTCTCATAAGCCATGTGTTTTCAAGAAGCCTTGATTTGTACAACTTACAAGATAGTGACCCTTTCAGCTGATTTTGAAGTATGATCACACTTCAAGATGTGATTAACTCCTGTCACAAGGAGCTGCATCATTACCATAATAATTTTCTCGGGTACAATAAAAAAAGCACACAGCCAACCAACAGAATCATCAACTGTACTTCTGTTATGCTCTGATCCCACTAAACTCTGTATTTTAGCATGACATTTCAGTTCGATGACAGGACATGCTTGATTGTCTCATTAACATTAAACTTCCTGACAATGGCCTTTAGTACTAATCAACAGTCAGTTTTGTCAACTTTCTGAAATTGATTTGAGGTCAAGGGTCATGCAACAGAAGGAAATCTTCTCAGAATTTGTATTTTAGTTAATTATAACAGGCCAAACTATGAGCCATTATGTCAGACTGTCCAGAACATTTTCACACCCTTCTCCCCCTTCTCTTCTGGTCTTCAATTAGCCACCAGCCATGGTATTTCCTCTTGGGGCACCATAGACCATCTGTGGATCAACACATCTCCTACTGTGCCTTAACCTCAAGGTTATATGTGCTGGAAGGAAGCTTGTAAATGGAAATGGATGATCTAAGCGTATTTTAATGTGGTCGGAGGGAATCTTGTTCCTCTTGGCATGAAATATCCCATGCAATTTGGATATCCAGATACAAAACTGTTAGCTACCGTGATGTCATTTTGACAAAATCAGGCCAAAGCTAAGTTCGTTTGGAGTTTGTTTCAGGAGTTCGAGACAGCTCTTGCAAAAGAGAACTTTACAGAAAAAGTTTGCTTGGCTGGTAAACACCTTTAAACTACCATTGGTCCATGGTCTTTATGTAATAGGTAGGTGTGCTCTTAGGCTCCGCTTATTCTGAAATGTTCAGTCACGACTGTTCTCGCAGCAGCCAGTTGCACGATGATGCACCGGATTAAATCCAATATGTAGTGGATGTATGTTTTATCCCCCACACCAGTTCAATGCAAACTCCGTAATGCAGCCAATTAAAAAGATTTAATTAACGATGGTAATCACAGTGCTGTTTGCCTGTATAATGATACAACAAATACTAACCCTTAAACCTACCCTACCCTACCCAACCTGGTTTGAGAAAAAAATCATGCATTCAAAATGTAAATTTAATCCAGCACAACAAAATAAAAAGCTTTTCACTGAATAACTTTAGTAACTTTAGTTTATTATGAATCTTATGAATATGGATATCTAATTCATCTGAAGAGTCTACTGTTTTAGTTTTACATTTAATTATGCAGTTTCTTTATCTCTTGCTTGAATGCCATAACACTGATGGTAAAGTTGTAGTAATGCTTTCTTTACTGAGAAAGAATGTGAAACATATACTATTGGTTTTATCATTTTCAGTTTTTAAATAGTTATAAACATAATTTAAATAGATTTTACACACTTATCACATATCAAATATCACATTATTTAACAAGGTATGGCATATTTCTTCAATATCGCACAGCCTTGGTGGAAACATAGCAGGGGCTTGCTTTATTCTGATTGAAATCAAACTTGTGTTCCGGACGTTACATGTACCAAGTATAATAATGTGATTTACTAAAACACATTTCAGACGTGTATTCTCAGATCTGGAAGATCAGACGAAACCCAGTTGGGTGCCATAGCAGTGGGTAGAAGAACAAAAACTGTTGTTTTTGAAAGAAGAAAAGAGAGATAAATATTTATATTCAAATTAACAAAATATAATTTTTTATTTTTTACAAAACAAAGAAGTTCCTGGTCTTCTGGGGTTTATGATAGTTCACCTTTATAGACTACTTAATTGACAAATGATTCTGTACTGACTGTTTAAAGAGCTTTCACAAATGAGTCAAGGTAAAACCCTTGAATGTGTAAAGGAACAACCAAATGAGGCACATTTGGCTGAGACACATGAAAATTACATCTTATAGACTGACTAACTTTCTAGAGCTTGTTTGATTGAAAAGACCTAACAAACATAATGAAATGTCCTGAAATGAAGTGTCCTGATATTTAAGAAATACACAAAATGGCTTCTGGCTAATCCATATTTCTATTTTCTGGCCCTAGCACTGCTTACTCACCGAACCACAGGGGGTTTACACCTTCTGTGTTTCCAACAGAAAAACACCTGATACAAGCTACTAATATTGACTCTGGCTCAGGAAATACTTTGTGTTTCCAGCACTGATCTCTCCATTTTTAGCATGTTTCATTCAACTTCCTCAACTCAATAATTAGTGAAAGCTTGTGCCAGCTTGTACAGGAAATGACCTTAGTGCCATAAGGTTTGAGTCATCAGACTTGATATAATATTTTGTTAAGATCCGTTTTACAGCTATAATCGTATACAGTGATGCTGTAAGTGGATGTGAGTTGGTGTTCAAAGATGTGCTTTCTTTTTCCGCTTTAGTCTTTGTCAAAAAACACTTAAATAAGGTGAGTTTCTTTATAAAACATTACATTTTTGTCACTGAATACTATGCTTGAATCCTCTCCGATTATGGAGATCTTTTCTATGTAATTGACAATATTTTAAAATGAAAGAATAAAAGTAAAATGAGGACAGAATTCATGATATACTGTTCTATAAAGTCATTTTATAATCTTTTCATAAATGTCGCAGTCGCTTTCAAGGTCCACACGTTCAGACGTTTACATAAAAGGTCAGTTATTTTCACAACTCACAGAGCTTTGAAAGATGTTTAGCCTATAATGAAGCACTTCTGCTTATACTTATAATTGACCCTTCACAAAACCCACCCCCTGTTGCCATGCCCGACAACCCATGTGCACTCATACCACAAATCATGTTCTCATGTAGTGAAAAATACATCATGGAGCAAAGAGGACACTGACAACATATGACACTATTTCATATTTAAAATATTGTTCATTTTTAAAGACGTTTAAACAATAAATACAGTATAGTGGCTCCTTAATGTCTCTTCATACTAGTTGATTTATAGCATCAACTAAACATGAATGGACATCAGAAGGAATTTTTCAAGTTCAAGTTTACCAACATTAATCTACTAACTCCCCCTCAATTGTGGTAAAATCTTCATCAGCGTCGACATTTGGTGACAATTTATTTCAATGGTCCAATTTAGACATTCTACTGACGAAGTAAATTTGCAACTACATTTCAACTAACAGTCATTAAAGTATTAGTAGACGTTAAAGTATTAGTACATGTCAATTTATTCGACCAACCCAAACCCATAACCTAACAGTCTGCTAACCGTCAAGTTGTCATGGTGTCACCAGGCTCCTCTGTCACACACATCCAGCACTCACTCTCACTAGAATTCTAATCACTTGCACCTATCACTTAGCTTACCACAGTATAAGAGCACACACTTCTCTGTCACTCATCATCTGGTCTCCAATGTGGATTACCAACCCCTTACCTGACATATTTACCCCCTCTACTTACCTGAAGTTGTCTCCTGAAGATTCTCAGTTATACTCCCAAGACCTCCTTGTGTCCCTCCAGCATTCTCCTTGTAAGACTCTACAGCTCCCTGTCTGTGTTCCCTCATCTGTCCCCCTCTCTGGTACTCACCCATTCCAACCATCCAGTGTTCTGCACTCACTAGTCATTGTCTCACCCTAAGCTACTTGGTAAAAGGAGATGACTTTGAGACTCACTATTCATCAATCATCAATAAATGGCTTCAGTATTTCATGTGTTCACACTTACAAATAATCAGATAGAGTAATTAGTATGCATATTTGGCGTGCTGTCCGAGGAGAGGGCTCCGAGCTCGGTATCTGGCCGGAACCCAAAGCACCCCCATCCCCCTATGAGATAATTTACTCACCCCTTTGTCATCCATGATGTTCATATCTTTCTTTCTTCACTTGAAAAGAAATTAAGGTTCTCCAGGATGTTTCTCCAAATAGCGGACTTCAACAGGGACCAACAGGTTGAAGGTTCAAATTGCAGTTTCAATGCAGCTTCAAAGGGCTTTACACGATCCCAGCCCATTTTCTAAACATATTTTTAAAAAATAAAAATGTATACTTTTTAACCCTTTAAAATGTAAGTTTAAAATATTCTGGCTGAGAATGTATCACTTTATGATATTTTATTAACAAAGTTCGGGAGGAACACGTTCAAATAATCTAACTAATCATCACATCACTCCTACCAGCTGTCATTAATCAGCAATCAGCTCTTCCCGTCCAACGAAAAAAATTCCATCCTCGAGAAATCAAGCTCAAATCCTTCTGGTTTTCTGCCCCTGATCGCATCGCGTTCAGACGCTAAATAACGAGCACAGTTATGGTACCTGGATGTTCTATATTTTGATCGAGGAAATTCATGTTTTTATACTGTTTCTATACAAATGATTTGCTGTTGTAGCAAACGCACTGAAGCTCCCCTTACAAAAAAGAACTGCAGTATATTGAAGTAGAACTGCAATAAAACTGCAGTACCAAGTAGTTTAACTGCAGTTTAATTCAAATTTGCAGTATAATGAAGTATAGTCACAGTACAACTGCAGTACATTGAAGTTCAACAGCAGTAAAACTGCAGTACCAAGTAGTTTAACTGCAGTTTAATTCAAATTTGCAGTATAATGAAGTATAGTCACAGTTCAACTGCAGTACATTGAAGTTCAACAGCAGTAAAACTGCAGTACCAAGTAGTTTAACTGCAGTTTAATTCAAATTTGCAGTATAATGAAGTATAGTCACAGTTCAACTGCAGTACATTGAAGTTCAACTGCGGTAAAACTGTAGTATAAGTACAGCTGCGGTAAAATGAAGTACAACTGAAAGTTGCATGAAGTATAAAAGCAGTATAACTGCAGTTGTATTGCACACTCAAAAAAAAAGATTTTTCGATGCTGTTCACTTTATTTAAACAACTTATTTTGATTCAACACCATTATATTGGTTTTAGGTTCAAACGTGATTGCTTCATGTTAAATTGACTTGAAATGATTACTTTTTGACTTAACGTAATGTTTTCATTTTAAAATAACATGTTTCACTCAAGTAAACTCAACCAGGACTCAATCAAACAGGACTTTCACTTCCCATCATGCTTTGCAAAGCGGCTGAACTGGGAGAGTAAATGTTGAAATAAAGTGTTATTTTAAACCGTTTTTAGCAAGATGAGAAAATTGAGAGATGTTTTTAATGTTTACTGTTCTATTATGTTGATATTTAAAAGTTTCTGTTATGTTAATAGTTTTGGGGTTACCATTGTGGTGAAGTGTTGAGCTTGTGCTTAGGTTGAGGGCATGCCAGATGCTGTTCTAATCACCCTAATAATTGAGTGATCCCTGTGGAAGTGTTCTGAATGAGACCAGTATGACTTCTGGACCATGAACAAAGAGCATCACAAAAGTTATACAGAACAAAACAAGAAGCATTAACTATAGGGTTAATTAAACAAATCATATTAAATTCCCTTACAAAAAGAACTGCAGTATATTGAAGTTGAACTGTATTAAAACTGCAGTACCATGTAGAATCACTGCAGTTTAACTAAGCACAACCATAGATTTGCAGTGTAATGAAGTATAGTCACAGTACAACTGCAGTACATTGAAGTTCAACAGCAGTAAAACTGTAGTATAAGTACAGCTGCAGTAAAATGGAGTACAATTGAAAGTTGTATGAAGTATAAACACAGTATAACTGCAGTTGTATTGCAGTTTTATTTTACTAGTACTTTAGATGTATTGCAGTAGTTGTACTTCAGTAAAACTACAGAAATTTGAGGTTATACTGCAATACTGCAGTTTTTTCGTGTCCAAAAAACTGCATTTTTCTATATGTAACAAAAACTGCAGTATTACTTCTAAAAAACTGCAGTAATTTTTTGTAAGGGTCCCACTTCACGTGCAGTTTGATCACCTACACAGAATCAATACTGTCCTGCGATTTATCAACAAATTAATTGGAACTAAAGTCATATGGCACATATGTATTTCTGATTAAATGATTTAAACCCACAGCTTCATCATCGGGAAAGAGACGCTCCACAGACTGGTTGGACAAATTCATAAAAATGTTCGTTCTCACTGAATACAGTTGGGAAGTGTTTCTTTTGAGTAATTGTGTAGTGATCCTTTAGTGATTGTTGAACACGATTGAATAAATTCAAGGCGCACATTCTTATTATGCAAGCTTTTTAGCTTTTACCATAAATCTCTTTTTTTTTACTTGATTAAACAAATGTGCATGTGCTATGCAAACCAGCAACAGAAAAGGAACAAACGATCATGTAAATCAGACTGTACTTTGTTGTTTGATGATCATCCAACCCAATTTCTCATTACTAAGAACTGATCTTTCCATAAATCACCCACTAAAACCCCTCCATGACGCCTCTCTCAGTTCCATCCTTCAAGCCATTTCATTGGAGAAACCTCCAATCGTTCCTAACTACAAGGAAGTCTTTTAAGGCTTTCCACAAACCAATAAGACCACACATTTAAGGCCACACAACCAATAACTTTAGAAATATTCAGCAATCGTATCTCCACCCTCCACTGAAGCTATCATTCCATCAACATCGCCCGAATACTCAACGCAATCTTCATATTGGCTTTTGTTTTCCTCAGATGTTCTAACTATATGCTCACCTTATCTACTTAACCACCAATCCCCTTATAGTGGATATATTTCCATCCTAACTGCAGTAGCAGCATCCACCCACATGCTCCAGCAGGAACCAACTGCACGATTCAACTGCTGCAACAGCAATACTAGAGAAATGGAATCATAATTCAGATTCCATGATCATCATCAGTCACTATTACCATCACTATCATCACCATAATCATCTTCATTCATCGTCATCTTCATTCATCATCATTGTCGTCTCCCAACGTCATCAATACCGATGTTCCCTCACGTGGCTTTAAAATGTCTCCACTGCCACAGCAGTGATGTTCTCTCACGCAAATTTTACACCCTTGCACCAATGTTGTCTGGAAAATTTCTCCACCTCCACAGTAGTGGTGCTCCTCCACTCCTCAGCTCCCGCAGGAGCTCACTTATATGAAACTTTCCACAGCTGCCTACCAAGGCTCACCTTTCTGAAGCCAAGATCAAACTCTCACGACGCAAGAAGCCCTCCCGATGCAGTGACTAACCCCTCCCTACAATTACAACACTTTCAGCTTCACACTCTGCAAGCCTGGTCTCAAGACTGGTCTCCGGCACAACTTGTGTAGCCAGTTCGGTGGCCTGAAGTGGATGACCAGCAGGGAACAAGGAGGGGACCTCTGCGCCCCGAAGCACCATGGTGGCGGGGTTGGCGGAATTGCACCCCCAAGAATTATAGCTCATACAGTTTGCATGCGATCATAGGGACAAGAGAGAAAAGAAAACTTCTCAGTTCCCTCCGAATCTAAATATATTTATTTATATGCATGTATTGTGGACACGTAATCTACACGCTGCCTCAGCAAATGCGAGATCCGAGTCACTACATTACTTGCAGACCAGTAATCCACACGATGCCTCGGCAAACCCGAGATCCGAGCCACTATTCTTTATTGCTGACTAGTAATCTACGCGCTGCCTCGACAAACGCGAGATACAAGCCATTGATCTTTATTGCCCAGACTGTAATCCACGCGATGCCTCGGCAAACGCAAGATCAGAGCCTTGCATTAGACTTGTATTCCCTCGAGAATAAAGCCAACAGGAGTTAGATAGTGCATGCTTTTCTTTACATTTCGAGACATTTTTATGAATGAACACTGTCAGCCCCATTGAGAGCTGACGTGGATGCTCCACTCCCAACAAACAACCCATAAGTCAAGTTTATCCCTACTCGTAGTGTAGCGAGTGCAAGGAGGAGCACACAATTCAGTCGCTGTTTTGTCACCATTATGCTCCTGTCTTGTCTAGATAAAAATATGCTTGTGGACAAACAACAATAAATAGACAGAGACAATTTCACACAGAGTGCTTGCTGAAGGTACAGAAGCTGGCATTGTTTGGTCTGAGTGTGCTTTATGGCTTCCTTGTCATGACATCACCCTCCTACCATCACGCCATTGGGCTGATTTCACAAGTGCTTCATGACGCAGTCACACAGAGCATTCCCACAGAATCAATTCTGGACGCAGCGCAAGTTTCCTTGTAAGGGAGCTAATGAAACTACAAAGTGAAATGGCCTGAAAAAGGTAATGATCTGTGATTCAACAAGTTTTTAGCATATAAACCTCCACACACCTGCCACCACACCTGCAGTGTTTATCGAGGATTTTATTTTTTTTTGATCCAATAAAAAGTCAACACGGTCTCACCCCTATTCGTCATATTCTGCCGTTCGGTCGTTTTCCGTTCACGTCAATACTCTTCCGTTTAGGGTACCCCTCTTCATCAATAAGCCGACGTTTAGGGTCTTCCGTTTAGGGTACCCCTCTTCGTCAATAAGCCAACGTTTAGGGTCTTCCGTTTAGGGTACCCCTCTTCGTCAATAAGCCAACATTTAGGGTCTTCCGTTTAGGGTACCCCTCTTCGTCAATAAGCATCTTTGGATTTTGACGAAAGGGGTTTAGGCATCCAGTTGTTTTCCTGCGCTGGAAAGTATTGCTTCAGGCGATTGATTTTGTGCTGCAAATGTGTATTTTGCAGTAGCGTGCGTCTTCGCATGGACCGTCACAATCATTGGTGCGGTGACCATATATTTTCGTGGGGCAGAAACCCTTGTCTGAATCGCTTCCACAACTTTTATATATAATTTCATATATATAATTTTGGCCTACATTAAAATGGCATAATTACAGGACTTAAAGGACTGCATATTTGCTGTAGGCTTAAACGTGTCTTAATTTAGGTGAGATATTTTATATCTCATTGTGATTCAACAAACAGTTGAATTTGGTTTGATTTGATATACTTTATTAATCCCACACTGGGGAAATTTCTGTGTTACAGGAGCTCAAAAATAAAATATGCAAAATAAAGTAAAAAAAGAATTTTTTGACTGTTTGACTGTTTAGGCTTCTTACCGTGGTAGAATCGCGCTGGGCAATGGTTTCTGCGATTGTTCAAGTGTCCTTGAGTCAACTAGTTGAAAAGACATTAATTATCTAAATTATGTTAACTAAAGTAACTAACTATCAATAATGTGATATTTAGGACCTAAACGATTTATTTAAAACAAACATGAAATATTTATTTTAATTATTGTGTTGGGAGGTTCTCTACCTGTGCTGTATGTCTAAATGTTCTAGAAGCTCTGTAAATTTGATAACAATGAATTTATCACAACAGATTTGTCAACTCATCAGCTCTTGTCAGCATATAATTAAAACAAGAAAGGGGCTTGATCATTTCATGCAGTCTTGCTCATAATGCAAATCTAAACCCAATGTAGCTTATGTAGATACACACTTTTGCATTTCTCTCACCAAAGCACCAAAAACAATGCTGGCCATACATTTAAAAAATTGCCGCCTGCGTGAAGTGTGCTCTTTGATCCATCACAAGGGTCAGGGGTCGGTCACTAATGTGTAACTGTCCATGGACAGTTTCTGCCTTTTCTCTGTTTCTTTCCATTTGAAAAACGTCATGTAACATGGACCAGTATGTAAAAGTGAGCCTGTGAGCAGCATATGGGGTCATTATGTTTGGCCACATTATAACAAATTGCTGTGCCAAAGGGTGAATTTCACAAACATATAAAGAACAAAAGAGATGAAATGAAGCAACAAGAATTGCAATATCAGATAAAAGGAAAAAGAAGAGAAAAGGACAGAGAGAGATGTGAGGGCCAGTCAAGATGAATAGCTTGTTCTGGGGTCTGGCTCTCCAGGGCTTTCCAAGCCGTTAGTATGCAGTGGGGATCATGAGGCAGTGTGTGTGTGTGGAGATGGATGTGAGTGTGTGTGTAAAGAGGCTATTTGGCTGACAGTGAATCCTCCAACATCGTCTCATTACTGAGGCGAAGAGGAGTGTCCATCCATATGAAATATACTCGTTCTCCTTTTACCACTGCTGTCTCACAGGTGAAAATTCAGAATTTTTTCATATTTCTTTTCTTCTTCCACCTTTTAAAAAAAAGATTTGAATCACCATGTCAGAAGAGTAATGAGATCGTGATGGCTTGAATCTCAACTCAAAGTTAGAAGGCCTCTCTGCCAGTGTGTGCATGGTACAAATATCCTGGTATAAATTGAGCAGTAAATTCAGCTGAACTAATCTCAGGTGTTTATCCAGTGAACATGCTTTATGTATGAGCCTTGAATTTTTCTTTTATCACTTTTGAGGAGGTGAGTCAAAAGGAGTAGGCCTACACTTGTTTATTTGAAAGAGGAGCAAACATTTCAGAGGATTCTCGTGCAATCAAATGTAGTCCGTGAGTGTAAATTTGGGTGCGGTCATTATTTCCTCTATTTAATATTGAATAATAAAGCAACTAATGGAAATTTACATCTGTTTATTACCATCAGGGCCAGTGTGACTGAGTCACTGCAATCAAGACAGCAAACAGTTTTATGCCAGAAGACGATTATTTAGAACATCCTCAAAGACAGGCAGTGACAAAATAAGAGTTAAAGGCAATCAATAATTCATTTTTAGTTTTTTTTAGTCGTTGTTTTTTTTTTTGGGGGGGGGGGGGTGCAGTTTTCTTTTAGCTTGTTAGAATTGCTTCTTATAACACTGTGAGATTGGACAGACCCAATGAGAGATCTCTAGCTTAATGTCTCGTGACACAGTAATCTGTCTTGAGACAAGGCCCAGGAGCCTCTCACATAAGCTCACAGACGTATACGCATCACCACTGATATGACCAAGGTTTCAGAGAAAGGCACCAGATATGGCTTATAAATGAAATACTGCACACACATACACAGAGAGAGAGAGAAAGAAAGAGAGATTCTATCCCTCACAAGTCATTACTTTGACCTAATGTCTCTCCAGGATCAATCCTTACACAGTCTAGCCACAAAAATGAGCAGTGCAGAGACAGAATCTTATAACAGTGACAGTGTGTGTGACCAGGAGAGACTTGTTGACTTAGACTGACCCTCATAAAAACAGACCATCTCCTTTTGCGATCTAGCAATCTTCGCCATCCTTAACGCAATATTCTCTCTCTCCCCAATGGAATTTCTTCAATGAGAGCCGTTTTTAAGAGCTGAAACGAAAATAAGTGTTGGATGCTTGAGAACTATAGCATTCAGGCAGACAGAATTGCTTAGACTCCCCTGATGGTTCTGAGTCGCACACCGCGGTAATTACTTGTGTTTTTGATTAGTCATGTCTCAGTATGAGATTTACCATTCACTCAGATGAATGTAACATGGAAAAAAATATTTATTTTTTAAAAAAAGAATCATCTGGATGTGCTTAAAATCATCATATTTCTTCCAGCTCATTACCTGCCTGCGAACAGCTAATTAATAATCACAAGGAAATGTCCTCTTGACAGGCAGGTGTGAACCGTAAAACTGAGAGATAATAAGGCAACTGAACAGAGAAGGTTGCAAAATGAGCAAAAAGAGGACATTGACCCCAATTATGGCTGCCACAAGAGAACAAGACAAAAAGAACTGTTCGGTTAAAGTGAATCTTAACACAGGCCTGATTTGCAGCCAGATATATTGAACGCTCTTCTCTGTCCAGGAAACAATTATAACCTTTCCTCAGAAAAACCTCAGTGTCAGTGCTAGTGCCCTTTTTGGCTATATCTTAGAAAATAAAATTACATTAATTTTGTTAAAAGCAAAATTTTGACAGGCAGTGTGGAACATGCCATATTACGAACCTTTATCGTGAAAATTCTAAATTACCGGTTATTGTGTGTGTGACCAATAGATTCATGAATGTTCAGACTATATGGCTAATATAATGGGTTAAATGGATCGTGTACAAATCTAAGATTTCATGTTGCATTTTTTGGACTGGGATTGTCATCAGTCCTTTTTTATGAGACATTCATTATGAGATTAAGGGGAAGTGACAACTCATTTCAAAATGTGTCATTAATGTCATGTTTTAGGCTAGATATATGGCAAGTCATCTGAAATCAAACCGCTCAGTTCGAGAGATGACTTGTGAACATTAGGATATTACGGATATTATGTTCCCTCCTACTATTTGAGTTATGTAGTGGTTACCAAAGTCAGTTCACTCTAGATTTATTTACAGTTTGTTGCAGGCTGCAATAAAGTTGTTATTCCTTTGTGTCAAAGAATCTTTCTGGTGGTTTTAACTCACCATCTCAACATCAAACTCCGTACTCTCCAGTCTATCCACAACATAAACACAGCACATATACTCTTATCCTGTTACTCAAAGCTTTGCAGACAAAAAAAAGAAAAAGAGCAAGCACTTTTGAGTACCAGTGCTGTCACAACATTGGCTTTCCCTGAGAAATAAATTCTGTGAGACAACACCTGCGAACTAAGTAGCTGAATAAACATTCTGTGATGGAGGAGGAAGAGGTGGGAGTTTCAAAGACATAATAACAGAAGACAGATTACCATGGCAGCATAGAAAAAGCTTTATTTTAGCCTTGGCCTCAAACTACAAACCCAGAACATGACAAAGACATTTGCACATTGCAAAACGAGCTGCCACAGGTATTCTAAATATATCAAACATATAATGAGATAAAGTGGCTCCTGTCAAGGAGTAATCATATTAAACAAAACCCACAGGCTCAGGGAACAAAAAAGTTTTTGTTTGTTTGTTTGTTTGTTTTTTGTCTTCTGAGAACTCACAAGTCATACAGTCTCAAACAAGAAAATGCTTGCAAGGCTCATTGATCAATTTTTGGTTAAGTGACATATAAGTGTCCATGAAAAAAAAAAAAAAAAAAAAAAAAGATTTAAAAATGGTCCATGTTCTTAAAAATGTACTCTTAGTAGCCATGTTGATTTAATCATAAAAACGTTTATCCCATTTTTAACCAAAGTTTAAAAAGTCTTTAACCCTGCTCGTGGAGACCCACTGTCCTGCAAAGTTTATATCCAACCTGCTTCAGCACACCTGCCGGCAATTTTCGAGTAATCCTGAAGAGCTTGCATAGCTGGTTCAGGTGTGTTTGATTAGGGTTGGAGCTGAACTCTACAGAACAGTCGGTCCCCAAGAGTAGAGTTAAAGACCTCTGGTTTAATGTCAACTGTTAAGTTGCATCTAACCATGAAGTAAAAAGTAATAATATATATTTTTCTTAGAACTGAATTCATGTGTGTGTAAACCATACTTTTCAAAGTAAAACTGTTTTCTGTTCACTCCTCATGTATTCCTACTGTTCAGAACACTGAATTTTCATTCAAAGCACAAAGCGTGTACACCCACTTAAAACTCGGCCCAGAAGCTTGCCCTTTGAAATCCATCCATCACAGCAGCAACTAGATGGAGATGGAAGAGGGAGACGCTGGGATAAAATATTACTTTATTAATCTCTGAGAAACAACCCTATATATTATAGTTTGCTTCAGACAAATACCCAATAACAAAAAAAATATATATATATATATATGTGCTCATCTGTCAATTTTCTTGAAGACATAATGAATGCAGTATGAACACAGTAACATAAATGATCCTAAAACATGAATAGTTTCAGATATGGGGGGGGGGGGGGGGGAATGAATGTCACATAACTTTTACAAAGTAGAAAATTGCAAACTGTGCTGAGTACTGATGAATGTATAAATCATGTTTGAATTTAGATGATGGCTAAAGGACAGGACAATTTGCTACAAAAATGGCCTAATAATACAATCTCTGGTTATACACAAGTGTATGCCAACACACACCCACACACACATACACAAGTCTCATACATTTTCTCTCCCTCATTTAAGGCTATGGTGGCCAAGGTGTATTGTGGTGTTTTAGCCAATACACTATTTTAACAACCTGTTTCCTTATCACTTAATTGTGTTGAAAACTGAACTAAAATAAAGTCCCACAATTCTCTATATCTCAGAGAACCAGCACATTTTGCTTTTTATGTTTGATTTGAATGTTCTTTCTTTGTCTGTTTTTGGTATGTTTGTTTGTGTGGTTAATTTGGCAACATGTACCAATTACAAAAATTGACTTCTCCATAAATCCTTCCATTTTTTCTCACTACCTCATAGTGGGCTTTGTAAATCATGCGACGATATTTATAGAAATCTACATTTAGAGATTTATTATAAAAATATCAGTACAGAATAGAGGTGAATCGTTGTATTTACAAGTCAAATATAAACCCCAAGAACAGTATATTATCTAACATCTCACAATATTTTGGTTAAATTAGACAGATCACAACGCACTCACAAGAAATGCAACACATTTCTGAATTTATACTACATAAGGGAACTAGCAAAGGAAAATTCCTCAAAGAGAACAATCTAGAGCAGACAAACTTTGACACACTGCATAATTATCAATCTGTTAGCACTCGTTTACATCTGCCACAGAAACAGCAGAAGACAGCATAAGCATTTTAGAGAATGTAAGCCATCTTCGTCTGAAAAAGGTTAACCTGTTCCTGTTTAAGCTACTAGCCAACATTAAAAGTGGCACTTTCATTAGACTTACCGAATACTCTGCGTCAAGCTTGACTTGGATAACGGACAAATTTCTGAATGTAGTTCTTTGTTATTTGTTGTCTGATTTATCTAAAAATGTAATTGTTTGTTTTGCTGTTTATTCAGCTAGCTTTCATTTCAGTCAGTTTATATTTGTTACTTTATGTTACGTTCGGCCAATTCTTGAATGTATGAATGCTTATCTTGGAAACAGGACCCATATCCTCTGTTGGAGCGGTTTGAAATAAATGCCCAGACTTATGTTATCAATCATCTACCCAAACAAAAACCTTCGAGATGAACAGGTTAAACTTTCTGTGTAGATTTTGGCAGATGTCACTGACACCATGAGAAATAACAGCAGCTGCTTAACAGACAGGTTTTGTGTTTGATTGAGAAATAACACTTTCTGTTTATCCCCAATACTTGTTGATATAGGTCTGCCACATACCCAGGTGGTCCTTCAGAAGGAATGGAGAGAGAGGAATAACTGATCGATTTAAAGAAAAATTGCAAGGGAGTGATAATAATAATAAGGGAGAAGCAGACAGAAATGGAAGCGGTAAGGAAGGAGGGTGTGAACGCACTGAAGTATTTGCTCACTGTATATCCTGTATCCTGGGGGCACATAAACAAATTATGAAGCTATAAATTCTGGTTTGTACCCCCAAAGATATCCTTGTGTATACGGTGTATATTGGAGGAGGGAAGAACGTTATGGGGGGGGGGGGGTTCTTGCACTATTATTTTGTACAATTTGTATTTGTATGTGCGCAGAAACAACCATTTTATATAGGCCTGCAAAAACACTTTTGTTTTGGACCTCTTATTTGCCACCTGAGCATATGTCTATAAAGGCATTTTGTCATATTTTTATTTGATCTATTCTCACTGATCTAAAAAACAGAGTTCAATTTTTTCTAGAGTTGATCTACTGTTAATAAATAATTAATACTTTGTAGAGACATAGTCCATTTCTAGCCATGAGATGGCTATAGTCCATTTTGTCTTTTGGGTAACACTTAGAATACTGTTCCGTCATAAAGGAATATCTAAACAGTAACAAATGCGCAACACACTAGTAACATTCTAGTAACTACTATTAACTAACAATAAATTCTGATTAACCAATTAGTAAGTAAGTTGAAGGTGGTAGTTCACTATTAACTCAGTATCAATAAATACTTTTTTTCTTACCTCCCAGAGGACTACTAACTACTATACAGGGTCATAATCAATGTGAATAATAATGTATAATTAATTCTAAATAGAAGGTCATCACTCAAGTATTACCAAATCCTTCAGAAAGAGTTACTAATTATTTGAATTACGTATTATTCTAAAGCAAAAAACATGATAACTCGCCAATATTGACTGAAGTCATTGTACAGTTTTGATGTATTTGTAAGGTTTTTGATATTTGTTGATAGTGTTACGACATCCTTTTAAAGGAATCACTAATTATTTGGACCGGTATTCTAAAGTGAAGATCATGGTAAGCCACTAGTAAATACTGAAGTGTTACCAAATCCATCAGAAGGAATTACTGTTCAAAAACAAACAAAAACCTCAAAAGCTTACAATGACTTCAGTAATTACTAAGGACTTATCATGCTTTTCACTTTAGAATTAATTATACATTATGCATTATTCATGTTAATTACGAACCTGTATATAGTAGTTCTAAGTAGTTCTCTGGGAGGTATGAAAAAAACAGTAGGTACTGATTAGTTAATATTCAACTACCACATTCGACTAAGCATTATTACTTACTAATTCGTTAATCAGAGTTTCTTGTTAATTAATAGTAGTTAGAGTGTTAATAAAGTGTTGCTCATTTTTCCTGTGTAGTCATTCATTAATGAAGGAACAGTATTCTAAAGTTTTACCTATAATTTATTATGACTTGTTTCTTTTAATTTCTAAACTTTATCATAAATCCCGTCTCTCTGTACAGTCTGAGTTATGAGATATTATTTTCAACAATTAAACTGGGAAAACTGACAACTTACTTAGGCCTATACGTATAAAGTATGGCCATATACAAGCATTTCAACAATCCAGTGAATTGGAACAAGATAAACCAAGCACATTCACGACTGATCCTCTTGAGGTTGAATTTTAAAGCATTTGGTTTTGCTGTGCAGATCCAGCTTTCATGTTTAGCATGAACCGCTGAATAAATTAATTTCAGCACAAACAGGAGCTTAGCTCGCCTTTCATATATTCAAAGAGGCTTCGTTTGGACTAGAAATATCCCAGGTGTCTCATCAGCTTCAGCAATAAGGAAGAAATCAATTAGAGCAACTTCAATTTGATAAAGAATGAAGGGTTGCCTCCAAGGCAATCACATCAAACTTTCCTCTACAGTTTATTATTTTCCTTTTATTTCAAAATTTCCCAGAGCATCTAGGGGGAGTCGATCAAAAATTCCAACCTGTAATGCAGCTTGTAGACCATTGCATCACATCAGCTGGGGTGAAGATTTCCAAGTTTCCGTTGATTCCGTTGATGACTGAATTGCTTTGCCCACCTGATAAATCTTCATGTAGGATAACTTGTAGGAGATGTGCACCAAAAAAGAAGGAGCACAGATTAAACATCGTCTCCTACAAGACCATCTGATGCTGTTATTATCAGAATATTCAAAAGAAGTGCTCTCAGTGGTGTCATTTAAGCAAAGCTCATTAAGACAACGATTCTATTATACAACTCTAACAAAACAGAGAACAAAATACAGACATCACAACACTCAAAATAGACAATAAAAGCTGTACCATTTTATAGCCAGAAGGCAGCTATCTACCAGAGTAATCTATTGTTTGATCATGCAACATGCAGTATTTGGTTCCATAACATCAAATATACAAGAATATTTCTATGGTATTTATAGCTACATAATAAAGCTACATCTTTGCACATCCCATGTACCAGACCTTTTGATTGTATCACAATGCTAAAAGTTGAAGACACAATCATAGAAAGACATGCCGACTTCAGGCAGAACGAACAGACAAATGGGGTATTTTTTTTCCCAAATTAAAATGAACAGCGACACACTGAACAAAGCATCTTGACTACATGAAAAAGAAGAACACATCTGCTGATTTGAACTCTTAAACAAGCAGTACATGTCACAAGCACACAGCTCATGGATCAAAACGGAGACACCTGCAATGTTAATGCTAACACTGTCCTACCGTGCTAACGGTGGTATAACTGAACTTTGTTATGGATGCCCCTGTGAACCCAGTGATCTCATCATCACCTTCCCTCCTCTTCCTCCGGTTGTGGCATGGCCGCCTGCAACACCCAAAGGTGGCCAAGAGAGCCTTGCGGAAGCGAGTGTTCATGAAGCAGTAGATGATGGGGTTGACGCAGGCTGAGGTATAGGACAGCAGCTGAATGAAGGAGATGGGAGCTCCAGAAAGAGCGCGCTGAGCGGACTTTTGATCGAAAGCCTTCCATGTGTTGGCAGAGTACAGAGGCATCCAGCATATGAAAAACATGGCAACTATAATGATCAGCATTCGTATCACTCGTTTCTTAGCGATGAGCTTGGCCTCTGAGGTGTTGCTCCGTGGACGATCTGTCTTGACGGTGCCTGAGGTGGTCAGAGCAGAAAGTTCCATAGCAGGGGGCTTCGTTGGGACCTGGATGTAACATCCATCACTCTCATCGTGGCCAGGAGACAGTGCACCGTTCAATCCATTCTTTACGCCTATAAATGAAAGAAGTGAAGAGATGAAGAAGGTATAGCGTCAGTCGATTCTGTTTTTACAATATTTATTTCTGTTTAGTTACAGTTACACTAGAATTTGCACTCTATTGACTTTCATTCCTATGAATGGAAGACAATATAGAGACTGGAAGTGCAGAAGAAATTTCACATTCCTCTGTTTAATGTAGATGACAATGTTTTTTTGTTTTGTTTGTTTGTTTGTTTTTGCAGGGCACAACAACATTAAGAGGATAAGAAGGCTCATTTATATAGGAAGCATCTTGTAACACTGCATTGACGTGATACAAGGGATTTACAAAGTAGCGCAAATAACAACCTGTATAACCAGTAGTCTCTTTAAATATGTATAAGACCTTGTTCCTACTCCGAGTTCTCCAAAAGTTTAACTTTACTTATTCACTCTCATTTTTTTCTCCAGCCTCATTTATTTTATCCCAGCAATAGTACAAATAGTACATTTTGCGGCACACTCCTAATGATAGGTACCTGTGGAAGTCTTTAACTGCAATGCCCTCAGAAGTACCCCTTTCCACCTCACTGAAGTTGTCTAAAGCTTCTCCCTGAGAGAACTTACATCCAGCACATCAGGGCACAAATAACCTTAACGCCCAGGGAGGTACTCAGCATGACCTTAGTGCATTCAGTCCTCGCCATGGGAGATTTGGGTCAAGCAGCCTCTCTCACAAAATTGGAAGAGAAGGCAATAGTTTGTTGAGCCTTTGAGAATGCCAAAGAAAGCCAGCCACCTTACTCACAGCAGTTACATCATGCAAAAAAAAAAGTTCCAAAGGGCTTCTAAAAAGAAAGGTTTCAAATGATTGGATGACAAAAATTTGGACTGGCTGTTTGGCACACAGGAAGCATTGAATTAAATCCATAGCCAGTAAACTACAGAATTAGAGATATTTCAAGTTTGGCTTCACTGGCTCACTGCTGGAAATGTCAGTCACATGTAACATCCAAAAGACAAGTTCAAATTGGATTTAAGTGCAAGCAGAAAAACATATGTTAAATGGAAAATGCCTGGTGGCTAAACAAGTGCAATTTTTCAGAAGTTTTCCATGCGGGTAAACAGGCATGCTTCAGACTACTTGGGGCTTCAAGAGCCTAATGAAATTGTGCTTTGAGGGCTTTTACAAAAAAAAAAAAAAAAAAAGATTCATACCACTAGAGTCTTTCTTCTGCTCCATTTCAAACTGAATCCCTCTGTAAAGTTCTCTGGATATGAGACCATAGGCAATTATCATCACCACACCTGGTACGAAGAACAGAATGAAGAGCAACAAGACGTACCTAACAGAGAGAGAGAGAGAGAGAGAGAGAGAGCAAAATATCTTTAAATGAAAAGGTGGTGACTCAATGCAGTTAAGATGGTGAGTATGAGAACCAGAGAGATGAGTGGTGATACCGTACTGAGCTGCATTTTCCAAATGCATCGTAAGATTAAGTGGATTGTACAAATCAGAAGATCTGAGGTTCAGTTGAAGTTCTATTATATTAAGAGTCCTATAATTAGAAACCAACCCAGTAGGTGCCACAGAGTAGAAGAGCAGGAAACAGAATTCTATGAGCAAGGAGGAGAAATTCTTGTCTTTTCACTCACAATTCTCTTTCAGTCTGTTTCTTGATGACAAGAAAAGCTTGATTCTTTGGCTTCTTTCATTTTTCATCTTACCTGAATATTATTTTAAAATGTCATATAATTAAAAAAAAATCCATTACAAAACAATCAACCTATTTAAGCAACAAGTGATACAATAATATTAATACTGAAATACTCGTATGTTATTGCCCACACAGATGATAACTGAGAAGCAAGATGGTTTCAGTTACCCAGATGAGCAGTATGATTGACATTAACAGAATATTAGTAAATATCTGATCTCTGAATACCACAAGTGGCCTCTCAGAATTAAATATTTCAAAAGTGTCACACAAACTTAAGTGCTGTTGTACTGAATTCTCAATGTAATGAATAGCTTTGATTACCTGTGGCTGTGGTGAAATTATACTATTGTTTAACTAACTTTTGCAGACAATTTGAATTATTTGCGAAGAACAAAAAATTGGATAGATTCAGTCACATAATTTTTAAAATTTAAATTTAAAAGCTGTATCCAGTAATATGACGTAATTTTGTAATATTCAAATGACAGCGTGGGAGTGTTCCCTGAAAGCATCTATGCTATCCCGTTCCTCTGATCTTTTTCATCTATCAGACAGCTTTGAGCTTGCAGCTCCTTTCCATGCTGCACTTATCTGATATCAAAGACACTTTTCTCTTCTCTTGTTTCGTGTGTGGCTTTCAAATTCATTACAAACCCCAGCACAAAGGCAATAAAACCAATACTAATCTGACCAGGAAGTAGCTGTAAGAGGGTGTGATATTGGGAAGCACCTTTTTATGCAAAACAAATGTATAATGTATGATGTCTAATAATACCTGCGTGATGTTTGAAGTTTTTTTGTTTCATTTAAACAGAGCAAAACAAGCATCTTGAGTAGTGAGAAAGAGAGTATAGAATTATGTGGTATTTTGCTTTAAGTCGCACTAAGGTACACTCTGAGTAACAATAAAGAAGAGCGAGTCACCTGGAGAGTGAGGGCATGTAGGTAGTGAATAAACAACTGAAGGGGTCAAGACTGGTTCTCTCTCTCTCTCTCTCTCTCGGAGTGCATGCTGGGAGTGAGTGTGAGCATGAGTGGCAACTTGTGCTTGAGTTGTTTCTCTTACTTTTCTATCTTTTTTCTTTTGTTTGAATAGTTTAATGTTTATTCATTCTTTTGGTAGTTTAGGCAATTTTTTGGGGTTTTTTGTGGTGGGGGGGTTCACTCACGCGTTTGGGTTCACTCACGCGTCGTCATGGTGTAAAAGTGACAGCGACAGCAAGTGTGGAAAGTTGCTGTTTAGCTGTAGGGGAAATTGTGGGACATGAGAATGTAATGTCGACCTCAAAAATGAACAGCGCTATTATAATTTTCTTGACTAGAATAGAAAAAGCAAACAAAGAAGTTCAGAGGGGAATTATTTTAGATGGTGTTCTTATCCCCGTTTTCCCACTTTTGTTACCGTCTAAAAGAGTTACTCTCTCAAATGTCCCGCCATTTATTAGCGATTTTGTTTTAATGCAAGCCTTGTCTCGTTATGGAAAAATAGTCTCCTCGATTAAAAAAATTCCAATTGGTCGCGTTTCTCCCCTACTGAAACACGTTGTGTGATCGTAAACAATGACGCTGATCTAGACCTCTCACTGACTTTCCGTGTGGATGATTTTGATGATGTGGTTTTCATTACCACTGACAAAATCGAATACTTTGGCTGTAGTAAAGTCAGCCATACAAGATGAAGACAATCGTTTGGCTGAGGCGGAAGGCATTGTGCCGAAGTTGCGTTCGTTTATTTTGACACAATTCTGACTCCATACCATATCAGCATAACAGAAAAGAATAAAGAAAACAATGTCTGTTCTTCTGGTGAGGATGCCTCAATAAAAGATTTTTTAACCATCTGTTTATCACTAAAACTAGGTGTGTGACCCTTTTGGGGCACGAGAAAAGGTCCAACAAAAGCTGCATGAATATTTGGGTGCTAAATGTTTACACTCCCTTTGTTAGATTTGGGGTATTTAAGGGGACTTGGCAAACCACTCAGGGAAGCATCTGTATCACTTCCCACACAATTGCTGTGTGTCTCTATTTGCCAGGAATGCTGACTCTAAGAAACATTACTTTTTATATTGCATTTGTAGTTATGTTTTGTATATTATGCTGATCAGTTGTGTGATGTATTTTTGTTCATTCTTTTAATTGGCATGTAATTCTGCCTGGCAAATCAATAAATGTTAATCTTGATTTATTTTGAATTCTTCTGAAATCATTATCACTGGTAGAGCAAGAGGTTTTCGGCACTTCCGCAACTCTGCGTCAGGATATGATCATACTAAAATCCCAATAAATGGAGCGGGCGACACACGTAGCTAAACAAACAGCACTTTTGTACGAATAAGAAGGTGATGATTCCACAATTTGCGCTATTAACAAACGCTACATCCTCTGACTAAGATTCTACACTGATGAGATTGTGACGTAAAAGCATATTCGATCGGTATGACTTTTTGAGCGGAGCGACCGCCTGATGAAAAGATAAGTGGAATTAAGAGAACTTAAAGAATCAAATATCTGAATTCATTCATATTTAATTGCACGATCAGCTATTAACGTTCCATCAGAAACATTACCATTACATTTCGTTTACAATTGGAGTCAGATTAAATTATTCATGAAGTCAGATAAGAATTGGAAATCAAAATTTTATCAAAATAAGGTGATTTTTACAGAAGCGCCAGAAAGACTTACACGCAGAATCCGTTCAACCGGGCCGTTGGACTTCCTTCATTGGGCCGACGGGCGGAGCTTACACTTTTAAAGTCTGTAGGTGTATTAGACAAGGCTGTTCTTTGTCTGGAATGTTACATGTCCTTGCTATAGTACCTTTGTTGCAAAAATTAAGAGAAAATTTTTATGGTTTGAAACTACCTATTTGTGAAAACAGCATTTCTTTGTCTGCCTATGCTGATGATGTGGTGGTTTTAATTAATGGACAAAATGATGTGCAGGATTTAATGAAAGTTTTAGAAGATTTTAAAACTTTATCGTCAGCAAAAGTGAATTGGAATAAGATTGAAGCACTATTAATTGGAAATTGGTCAAAAGGGAAACCATTTCTTCCCAATGGTTTAACCTGGGGAACAGGAGGGTTTAAGTACTTAGGAGTGTATCTGGGAGATTAAATATTCTTTCAGAAAAATTGGTAAATAAGAAAAATAAGATTGGACTTTTTTTTTTTTTGGAAAAATAAGGTAAAAGGCAGGCTTGATAGATGGAAATGGTTAATACCAAAATTGTCATGAAGAGAGGACATTAATTGTGAATAAATTAGTAGTTTCCTGCCTTTGGCACAGACTAGCATATTTGGATCCTTCAGCTCAACTTCTAGCAAAAGTTCAAGGGACTTTGGTTGATTTTTTTTGGGATAAGTTGCATTGGGTCCCACCGAGTATGTTGTATTTTCCTAAAGAGGAGGGTGGTCATGGTTTGATACATTTAAAAAGCAGAATTGCAGCCTTTCGGTTGCAAATTTTTACAAAGATATATGGACCGGTAATGGATGGGTGGCGGGGCGTTACATGCTCCATTTTACAGAGAACTAAAGGATTGGGGTCGGATAAATCGTGGTAGTCGTGGCCTAGTGGTGAGGGAGTTGCACTTGTAACCTGATGTCACACACGTCTAGTTCCATGTTGTTTAGTCCTTGTTATCAGTCATTGTCATCACCTGGTTTTATGTAATTAGTTATTGTCATCACCTGTCTTACCCCCGTCATCAATGTATTTAAGTTCCTCCTCTGGTCTTTGTGTTTGTCGGTTATTGTTTGTGCTATGCACTCTGTACGTGTCTGCCCCGTCTTTGAATTAAAAACCTGTTTGTTACCTGTGAACCTGCGTCTCCCGTCTTCCTGTCTTCCGCCGAGCGTGACACCTGAAGGTTGCCGGTTTGATTTCCACGCTGGCAGGAATTGAAGGTGGGGATTGTGAATAAACAGCACTCTCTCCACCTTCAATACCAGGACTAAAGTGAGCGAGACAGCTAACCCCTAATTGCTCCCCTTGTAAGTCGCTTTGGAAAAAAGCGTCTGCTAAATGATGAAAAATGAAAAATGAAAATGAAAAAATAAATCCCTGTTTCTAATGGACCTCCTCAAAGAGAACATGAATGGACTGCCAGTGCTTTATTGCAATCTCTTTAAGGTTTGGAGTCTCTTTGAATCACAGAGAAATGAGACAACACCTTCTCTCCACTGGCTTTTGGAAGAGCCATTAATAAACAGAGCTTGTTTTGATTTAACAAATGATAATTGCTCCTTTCATGCACTTAATGTACTGTTGCGGAATTCACAGATCTTCACGCTTGGACGTCTAATTCATGTAGCTGGAATGGACTTTGAAAGAACAGAATATGTGGCCTCTTGTCTAAAGGTCAGGTTATTGTGGACTGTTGAGCAAATGTTAAAGAACTGGAAATTGTTGGTCAGAACTGAAGAAAAATAGTTGCTGATGGACAGACATAGGGAAGTTAACCCTCCTAATACACCTGCTAATAGAGAGTGATTTCCTATGATTACCATGTCACCTAAGTTAGATGGTTGTAGTGGACCTTTTAATACGCTGAAAGACCATTGTGTTTGCCACTGGCAAAGAATTTTATAAAATAGGTGTTAAAGTTTTTAATAAAAAGATACTGAATGATAAAGTTGACACGCCGTGGTGCAGAGTATTGGCTGTTGAAGAAAATGTGAAACCTGAGTGGAGATCAGCCACCGTTCTCTAAAAGGGCAGGGGATGTGCAGTGAAGGCTTCTTCACTGTGCCATTGCTGTTAATGCTTTTATTTCAGTTCTTAATCCTGAAGTTGTCCGTTCTGCTCAAAAAGAGAAACAGTTTTTCCTGCTTTTATGGAATGTGACAGACTAAAACCTTTATTTTCAATGTTGGAAAATGTTTTTATTTCTTTTAATGAATTGGATTTCATGAGGATTTCTATTTTTGGTTTTAAGTTTACCCAAGGTAAAAGGTGTACTTGTCAGCTTTTGAATTTTGTTTTAGGTGAGGCAAAACTGGGCATTTATATGAGCAGGAAAAAGAAGGTTGAAAGATGTTCTGGTGAGGATGATTTTAAATTTGGTGAAATCATGAGTGTTGATAGATTTTTTTTTTCTAAGACTACAAAGGATCTTTTAACATTTGAAATGAAATGGTGTGGTAATGGAGCATTATGTGCTGTTATTGAAGAGGTTTTTTACATATTTAGTGTAATTTATTTATTTGTATTGATTTCTTTGATACTAAAATAAGGTAACTTTGTGTTAACTGTATGTAATGAAGTGTTATTTATAGTAATAAAAGGCTTTTTCAAATTCAATTCTCTCTCTCTCTCTCTCTCTCTCTCTCTCTCTCTCTCTCTCTCTCTCTGTGCAGTGTTAATTGGGCTGAGTAGTGGGAGATTACATTGAGGAGCACAAGCACTTAAATGCTGAGAAAGACGGCAGTTTTGTAGAGCTCTGCTGTGTTGGTCGCTGCGGTCTGTCCGCCGTCTCCTCCCACAGACATCCGTTTCTTATTGTTATTGCCATAGCCATTTGAGAGAGAGTTTTCCCTATGTTGGGGGATTTTCACTGTGGTTAACAATTAAGAACAATTAATTAATTAATATTAATTTTGGAAGCCGTAGGTTTAGAAGGTTGCCATTTGTTTTTGGTCAGTTATCTTGTATTTTAATTAAAAATTTCCCTCTGTTTAATTGACAAATTAAATTTAATCCCCCTTTAGTTAGATTCATTTTTGTTTATTGTTTTGGCCATGAACCCTGTTATAGATGTGGATCCAGTGAAGAACTGCAAACATATAACTTGTAAACATATAACTTGTCATCACACAGGGAGAATCACTACAAACACCACAAATCAACAGCAACGCAGGACAAGGGACTGGCAGAAATACAGGGATGAAATTAAAAGGAACGGGCACAATTGATACTGATTAATAATACACAACTGACATAAATGAACTAATGATGACGTAACTATATTAACAAATCAAGTTTAGGGAAATCTGAACATAGGAAGTCATGTGATATGACAAAATAAACAGGAATACATGTAACACCCTCCTGAAAAACTTCCTGCTATTTATTTCTTTGTGAATATACTCTAGCTCTGTGATGTTTGTGTTTGAGCTGGGAAAGGAGATTAAAAATATATATTTTTTTGTCACTGGCATTCCTAGCCCTATACTGGGGAGGTCGTGACAGTTATGTTTGGTTAGTTTATTCGTTCACAGACTTTCAGTATGTTTCCGTTAATTTCCTGTTTCCTTTGTTTATTTTTATCGCTTCTCATTTATTTTTATTGGGTTCAACTGTGTTCGTTTGATTGATTAGATTTGCTTGTGTTCCTGTTTAAATTGTACCCTAACATTCATTCTCTGTTCAGTCACGCTCCTGTTAAGTGTGTTTCTCTGTCCTGTTTTAGGTTATTGCCTGTTTGGATTAAACTTCATATTTGATTTTATCCTTCTGAGTATTCATTTGTCTGTCTGCCTGCAAAGCACATCCTGATATTTTGACAGTCTCCACTTTGAAAATCCTGGCAAAGAAATGTGAAATTGGATCGCTGCTGGACGCCGCTAATGGAAATAATACATTTTGTAGATTCTGTTTTTGTTCATATTTGTATTCACAAACTAACAGGATAAGCATATAGGCCTAGGCTATGCATTTATTTATATTGTGAAAAGAAAGTTGAACAAAGACTGCGTGGTTCAACATTCTTTCAAGTTTTCATCTTTAACAGTTGTTTGCGGATTGTGAAAGAACGCGATTATCCCTTTCTTTTTACTACTTTACAGAGGAAAATAAATATGAGTGAACATCAGAAAATATGTTGAAAGGTACAATAGCTGACACGTCTTAATCAGTTCAGTGTTCCAAACAATGTCATGTGACATTATACCTCAGAAAAGCCATTCGTTGACCATAAACTTGATAGTCCGCAAGAAAAATGACTCCACAGAGAAGCATTTTGCTAAATATATGCACTGTATTACATAATTTGTTTGTTTGTTTGTTTTTTTTTGGGGGGGGGGGGGTTCTACTGTTCTTTAGGTATGTTTGAACGAATCCATCAAGTTTTTATGACAGCCACCATTTAAAACAAAACAAACTGAATAAGAAACTTAATTACGTATGTGTAGATATTATAACTTTATTATTACAAAATGGACTTAAACTGGGTGCTCACCTTTGTGCAATCAAACACATCGTTTTCATTTTATTCTGGAGACTAAACTCACGCTCTGCTGCCACACTGAAGCGCACTCATCACCAACTGGACAGGGGTTGGAATTACAGTTACAAATTACATCAGCCTCAGCGTAATCTGTCAAAACGACAGACAGCCTTCAGATTAATGCATCACTGTTAAAAAAAATTCTGTTAATGACAGAAGATTGTCGGTTAACACGACCTCTGGTGTTAGACATACAACAAATGTTGCAACAACGGTGGTAAATTAAACCACTTCGTGAGATGGTCATTAAGTAATGTTAATTCAGGGTCAACACCAGCACAGCTAGCTGGTGCTCAACCATCCTAATAGCCAAAGAACCAGCAAAGGGATAGAATACATGAGCTACACGCACAAACTGATAACAATATGAGGGACACTTTTTTGTGATCCTGTTGAGCTCACCAATCACAACTCTAAAATTGAAAAATGTAAATGTCCCACTGAAAGTAAAAGTTGATATTGGAGCCAAATGTAACGTGATATCCATGCGAGTACTGAATAGTTTCGATCACTACATCCCTATCAGCACAGCAGAGAAAGTCAATTGTGTGGCCTATGGAGGAGTGACAACTGACACTGAGGGAATGACAGTTTTGCGATGCATCCTTGGGCAATTTAACTTTCATTTATAGTTGATCGGAATGTAAAACCTCCTCTTGGTCTACAGGTTAGCATCTCTATGGGACTGATTCAACTGGAACCCCAAGTACACATGCTGCAATATGAAGCACCAGAGGCACATGAATACAGAGATCTTTTTGTATGTGATGTACCCCCCTTGATGAAGCGTCATCCAAATTAACCACATTTATGTCCCCAATTGGCCATTACAGGTTCTTGAGGATGCCATATGGAATCTCAACAGGCAGCGATGTCTTTCAGAGAGCAATGGAGCAATTGTTTGATGGACAGCCTTGTGAAATTGTAGTTGATGACATTATCATCTAATTCCTGACATGTGAAGAACACGATCGTTTGCAACAGGTAGTGAAAAAAATGTGTGCAGTGGACATGAAACTCAACCCTGCAGGTTCAGAGTCAATTCGGTCCAGCACTTGGTCACTTGGTAACTGCTGATGGTGTCAAACCTGACCCTGAAAAAAAGTTAAAATGATACTGTATGTGACATGCACACATAGGACAGACATGCACTGAAGCAGTTTTTAGGCATGAATACGAAATACTGGCACTTGTGTTTGCAAAAAAAAATAATAATTCCATGACTTTACCTACAGCTACAGTCACTGTAGAAACTGATCATCAGCTCTTAATGACCATATTAAAGAAGACACTCCATACCTCCTCACCCCACTTATGAGGTATGACGATGAAACTGCATCATTACTACTTAGATGTGATATTCAAACATGGAAAGGAGCTGATTGGGGCTGATGCATTTTGCTGGGCCCACCTCTCCACATCTGAGCCAGTGCTCACTATGGCCTGCTGGAGTTCATGATCATCCGTGTACTATCTTCCCGTCGTATGAGGAACTGAGGACTGCCGAGCAAAAAGATGTCACATGCCAACAGCTTTCTGATATTATTTGGAATGGAAAGAACTTCCATATTCCTCGCATCTCTTCTTTTCAATGAGATATGAGCTGACCATTCAGGTTGACTTGCTTGTTGTGGGCAAAGCTTTACTATCCCACCAGCCCTGCAATAGTTTCATGTTGGAAATTATATACTGGCCATTAATGTACATTGAAATAGACACTGATGTCTCTCGTTGCGCACCCTTCAATGCAATCACATCTCATCAAGGGAAAGAACCACTGCACCTGCATGAAATCCTGAATGCTCCCTGGTGTTTTACAGTTGCTGACATTTGATTCACAAGGAAAAACACATTCAGACCTTGTGGATTCATTATCTGGCTGGTTTGAGCTGGATTACCTGCCTGACATGCAAAGTATCACAGTCATAGCAAAGCTGAAAAGACACTTGGCAGTACATGGTATCATGTACACTCTTATAACTGATAATGCTACTCAGTCTGTGTGCAAGGAATTTGCAGGTTTTGCACATCTGGAACTTTAAACATATTTGCAGAAGCCCTCTCTATCCCAAATCCAATGGAATGGCTGAGTGTGAGGTCAGATCTGCCCGCGACCATACTGACATCCATGCTGCTCTTCTAAATTTCTGTAATCTACCCCCATATGGCTTACAATACCCTGCACATAGGCTTTTTTAAAGGAAAATTGGCTTTCCTCCCAGTGACCATGCAAGGCCATGCTTCAGAGTGTTGCCCACATGAATGTGAAAGAAACTATCACAAAATAAAGAATTAAAGGAAAAGACTTTTATAATAGAAATGCTCATCAGCTTGTGGTTTTGACAGACGATCAATTGTAAATTCTCCTGCTCAGGAACCAAATGGCAACACCATAACATCACAAGCACATAAGGCAAGTACATAAGGAACAGACGGCATCTCCTCTATGTCTCAGAACACCCTCCAACTGACTTTAAGGAGGATTTCCCAGTAGTGACTCAAGCTGGGGCACTCATAACACCATCCAGTACTGAAGGACCCATGCAGCAACCACAGTACCCTAAAGAGGATTGTCACACTGACACAGATGGTACACATTAAGTAATGACTCATTCTGGAAGATTCAGCCATCCTAACATTACGAAGACTATGTTATGGCCTGATTAAGATGGGCTATGCACACCTATATTTCATTATGCATGCTATTCATATGTTAGGTGATTTTTGGTCTAGTTATACGCTCCTTCTTTGTTGCACCTGGTTTTTTTTAGGGTTTTTTTTTTGTTAGATCCCTTTTTGTTGGTTATATATATATATATATATATATGGTAACAATTTATTAAAATAAGGTTCAATAGTTAAACATTATTTAATGTATTAACTAACATGAACTAATCATGAGCAATACATTTGTTACTGCATTTACTAATCTTCGTTAATGTTAGTTAATGAAAATACAATTGTTCACAGTTTGTTCATGTGAGTTCACAGTGCATTAACTAATGTTAACAAGATTTTAATAATGTATTAGTAAATGATGAAATTAACATTAATAAAGATAAAAATAAATGCTGTAGAAGTGCAGTTCATTATTAGTTCATGTTAAGTAATGAACGTTATTGTAAAGTGTTACTATATATATGTATATATACACTACCGGTCAAAAGTTTTAGAACACCCCAATTTTTCCAGTTTTTATTGAAATTTAAGCAGTTCAAGTCCAGTGAATAACCTGAAAACTGCCAGAGGTTAAAAAAAACCTTTAGGTTACCAAAAACTGAAAATAATGTACATTTCAGAGTTGTACAAAAAAGGCCTTTGTCAGGGAAAAAGTAAAAGGTTAACAACTTACAGCTGTTCTGCAGCGATGGAACTAAATTAAGCCTTGAAAGTTGATGCTAACAATTCCTACAGGTGTCCCAACTTTTGTTGATTACTTACAAACCCTCTGTTTGTATAAAAGCAGTGTTGGAACAGACTGTGTTTACTACACCCTCTTAAGCATTATTTGGACAGTATTGTACCGCAGGAAGTAGTATATTACTCTCATAATAGCGAGAAAAAGGCAATTAACAAAGGAAGACAGACAGACCATTATAACCCTTAAAAGTGTAGGTCTTTCCTTTAGAGAAATTGCAAAGAAAGCCAAGGTGTCAGAGAGTACAGTTTCCTATACCATCAAAAGGCATTTGGAAACTGGAGGAAACTCTGACAGACCCAAAGCCAAAACAGAATCAGAAGACAAGTTTCTGAGAGTCAACACCTTGCGTGATAGGCGGCTCACAGGACAACAGCTTCAAGCACAGCTTAACACTGGTCAAAGTAAGCAAGTCTCAGTTTCAACTGTGAAGAGAAGACTTAGAGCTGCAGGTTTGACAGGTCGAGTCATTGCTACATTTTTTACATTTTTCATAATTTAGCAGATGCTTTTATCCAAAGCGACTTACAAGGGGAGCAATTAGGGCTTAGGTGTCTTGCTCAAGGGCACTTTAGTCATAGTATTGAAGGTGGAGAGAGTGCTGTTCATTCACAATCCCCACCTTCAATTCCTGCCAGCGTGGGAATCGAACCAGCAACCTTCAGATTACAAGCCTGACTCCCTCACCACTAGGCCACGACTACCCAACTAAAATTCAAGTGGGGGCATCCTATGGTGCCCTAGTTGATACACTCACTAAAATCTGAACCAGTCTAACCAAATGTTAAACCAATTGGATCCACTCTGAATGTAAAGCACTTTTGAACAAATGACTCTACCTACCCTTGATATGCCAAACTGATTTTCGTAAACATGGGGAGAGATGATGAAATCAAAGATCAAAAGGGCTGCTGAAAGACCTAAATATGGTCTATTATTAAGTTATGTCAGTAAATGAGTAGACAGCTTTTGAAACATTTTTCTGCAGGACAGGAAATTAGAGATGTTTTTGGTAACACTTTACAATACAGGTGCACTAATATGCATTAATGCTTAGGTAATGCACATATAATCACAAGTTAATGTAGTATGACTAATGAAGAACTAAACCATTTATTAATAATTACTGCATCAGCAACTGATAAAGAGTCTATATGATTAACAGAATAAGTAATGAATGCATTGTTATTAATTAAATGTGTCATAATGTGATAATTTCTTAATAGCAAATTATATTAATAAGTGTGTGATTTCATGTTAATTACCACAATTTACACAATCAAAGCTATGTACTTCAACTTCCAGTTGTCTTCTTTAATTAATCATTAGCTAATGATTTGCAAAGGTACCATTATGTTACGACTGTACTTGTTGAGGCACATGACTATTAACTAATTGTTAAATAACATGTTATTGTGGTTATAGGTTTTGAATTAATTTTGAATCAGTTAACAGTAATGTGCATCAACAAGTAAAGTCATAACATGATTATACCTTTGCAAATCCTTTGATAATGATTAATTAAACCAGACAGCTGGAAATTGAAATGCATGGCTTCGATCATTTGTGGTAGTTAACACATGAATTTACACTATTCTTCAATATGTTATGTTGTTAAGGAATTAATACATTATGACACATCTAATTAATAACAATTCATTGATTACTTAATCTAATAATCATATATAATCTTCAATAGTTGCTGATGCAGTAATCGTTAATAAATGGTTTAGTTATTGATGAGTCATACATTAATTATCTGGCCATTTTACTGATTATCTCTGCATTAGTTAAACATGAATTAATGCATATTAGTGCTCCATGTTGTAAAGTGTTACTGAGCTTTCCTCTAACAGATTTCTGCTTTTATTTATGTAAGAACCAAGTGTGTAAACATTTTTACTAAATACTCATAGGTTATTGTTTTGAAATTAGCTAGGGCATCTGGCTATTTTGGTCCTGCCATTTGTCCTCGATATATACCGTGTGCAGAATTGTTTGTCAAGTTGATTTTCTGATCATATTTTTTTTTCCAAGCACATTTTACTAAAAAGAAACACAAAAGAGAACAGACGAGGACTGAGGGAAAACACCGGGAATATATACAGGTGCAAACACAGGGGGAAACGAGGTATTGACAAGACCCAGCTGTTGATGATGATGAATAATGAGTGGTGGGGAAAAAAAACAAAGACCACATGTGACAAAATGAAACCAAACAGAGTCCAGAACATGAAGACATGTAACATTACCGCCCCCTCCCGGAAGGCGCGACCTAAGAGAGTCCAATCTGGGAGGGGGGGCAGGCACCTTGGAGGCCATGGGCAGGAGCGGATAGGTCAGGTGGCCTCCAGGATGGAGTCCAGGGCGGAGCCTGGAACTCAGGCATCCAGGGCGAAGTCTGAGGGTCTGGAGCTGGCGTGCATGCTGGAGATACAGGGGGTGCTGGAGAGGGCTGGGAGGAGAGTGCACTGGAGAGGGTTCAGGAGTAGAGAGCACTGGAGAGGGCTCAGGAGAATCAGGTGGCCATCCCGTGTTATGACTCAGGAGCAGCAGGCATCTCACGCAGAGGATCGGGAGAGGCGGTCAAGAAGATCGCTGGGCAGAACTGGACAAAACTCTTGGGATGGTATGTGGTGGGTGCTGGTTGAGGGTAATCTGGAGCAGCGACATGCTTCCAGGTAGGGACTGGGCGATAATTTAGATTGTCCTCAGCTATATCAACAAAGAAATCAGAATTCTCCAAGTCGAGGACATAATTAATAAAGTCCGCTACGGATGTATAACAATCGCCAGGAGAAATGGAATGAAATAACTTATCATCCAGTCCCATCCGGAAGCATGTATTAATCATCGGATCCCTCCAGCTCACCTGATGGGAAAGATTCAAAAACTCCTCCTCATACCGCTCCAGTGGCTGTTTGGATCCAACTCTGTTGGATGTTTAGGAGACGATCCTCTGCCTGCATCATCTCTCTGTTGTAAGTCTGTTCTTCTGTTCTGATAAGTGTATCCCAGGGAAGCACAAGACAAGAGTTTAGGGGAAAACAAGTCTTTTAATGACAATCATTGAAGGGAATACATACACATGTCTTAGCAAACGAGAATGGACGAGGACTGAGGGAAAACACAAGGAATATATACAGGTGCAAACACAGGGGGAAACGAGGTATTGACAAGACACAGCTGATGATGATGATGAATAATGAAACCAAACAGAGTCCAGAACATGAAGACATGTAACACCCTTTAGTCTCCAGCGCCACCATTTACCAGAACTGCAACCTACCTGTAGTCTCCAGAAGTGCAAGGTCTCAGGATCTCAGAGACTTAGGTAGGTAAAGAATCCTAAAAAATGACCCCCGGTCACTTCGGTCCACAGTCTAAGTTTATTTTACCAAAGAAATTTTTGTTTGTGGAAACCTGTTTGAACCTCATCATCTTCATCTGAACCACAGAGTATCATTTTAAGCATTCATGTTATTACACCATTGTTAAGATAAAAGTAATGGAGTCAAAAGACTAACCAAGTCTGTTCCACTTGACTGTTGGGCCAGTCAAGCCTGCACATGTGAGCCGTGATGTTGTTCATCTTGTTGAATGGCACCAGTATACTGAACACGGGATAGGGCACCATGATACCCACAGATAGTACCCATGTGGCTGCGATGACCTTGTAGGCATGAGAACGGGTCTGCCATGCCCTTGACTTCAGCGGGTTGCAAATGGCACTGTATCTTTCAATAGCAATGGCCACTAGACTGAAGGTGGAGATGCTGACAGATATACCTGTGTAGACAAGAGAAGGATATAAATTAATAGGTAATCATATATAATGCAATTCTCATAAACTAAAATATTTGTGTGCATTACAATATAAAAAGTAATCTATATAATAATCTTAAAGCAGAAAGAAAAGAAGAACTTTGCACACTGTTTATTTAGAGAAAAATCATTGCTAGATAAAATGGTAGGCACAGTATTAACCTTCATCAATTCTCCACCTACCAGTCCATATTCCACGTATTTACTATTAATTTCTTATTTGATGATTATGTTGCAGTGTGTTAGAGTTTTTCTTCCAAGAATTCCTGTTTAGGGCACCTACCCCTCCTAATTTCATCAAATTCAAACACTGAGGCCTATGGAAGCTCTTGGATTGAGAGCTGCAGCTAATGGGGTTTACATCCATGAATATGTATTTTATGCAGTGTTTGCTACACTCTGCTCTGGCATACTTTACAAATCATTTTAATGTATGCGACCATTTAAAAACACACACAAACATAATAAAACATCTCAGATTCACCCTCAAAAATGATTGTAAACTTCCTTTGATGAATAACTTTCACTGAAGAAGTATGTTTTTATGCCAATGTTTTGCTGTGCTTATTTCATTATGTTGCACAGTTTAATGCTAATGCGAAACCAGGGCTGCTACTGCAGAACCTCTGATTATCCAGTGACTAGGAAATACTTGAGCAGATGGATTTCTAACAGAGTGAGATTACCCAAGTGAATTTCTTAAAGTTATCTATTTCTTTTTTTCTTTTTTTTTGCAAAAAAAAAAAAAATTAAATGCAAGAAAGAAAATTCAGTTTACTGGGTGAGATAGCAAATAAAGTTTTTATTTTTTTAAGTGTATTGTCTCCAACAAGTTCTTATGATTGTAAAGTATTGGCCTACTCCTGGGTTTTATATCTGCTCCACTTTGTTTCTTATGCACAGTGGTTGATAAATCCTCTCTGCCTGTATTTGCCAAGGTCGTATACACTCTGAGCTTTTCAAATTAGACCTTCAGGGAAATGTTCAGTGTAGTGTGACATGTTAAAGAACTTTTCTGCAAAGAATCTCTGAAGCTCTTTGACGGTTATACAGTCAACAGTTTGACTCTGTTCAGTCTGAAACCTTCACATAAAACTGCTGTTTTACAGGGAATTTTTTTTCTTCAGTTAAAGGAAACCAAACAAAGGGATATTTTTCATATTAACAAGATACACTGTCTGCGTTTTATGCCCACAGAAGTATTCCAGATCTAATTTTCATCTCAAAAGAATTCACACTGGCTGAAAATGATGCCTAATTTAAAACTCAATTAAAACGGAGGTGTACACAAATGTTGCAGCCATTGCAACAGCATTTACCAATTGCACAGACAGTGATTTGTACTCTGAGGTAATTTCCTTCCGTGTGGGTAGACATTAGCAGATATGACCACTGAGGGTAGGAAATCAATGGCTCATAATGGTTTTGTGCATTGATTGCCACTGGCTGACTAAAACTAGGAGCCCAAAGCACTCTCAGATTAATGCAATAAAGTGAGCAAGGCAAATACAAGAGAATGTCAGCGAAGCTGTAGAACGTGATGGAATGTTCTCACAGGTGGGGGTGGGGCGGCAGCAAGCTCTTTCTCTGACTCAAGGCCAAAGCTTTGCAGTGTGAGAATGACTTATTGCTGTCCAGTTCAGTGCCAAGTAAATTCAGAGACGAAATGCTGATTTAATACCAGTCAGTGCTACACCGACCCTGAAGACTTATATATTCTACAGCTATATTATGGAACACTTATAAACATGTAGAACAGCAAGTAAGGGATGATGAACAATGTGTCAGTCAGTCCATTTATTTGGGTCTTGACAATCAAACTGAGGGGGTACATTTTGCAATAATGACATGACTGTACATTTTTCCACCTATTACATTGCTTCTTGACAAATTAGTCAATAAATTGACATAAAATATCGAAGAAACGTTAGCATTATGTGAGAAGAAAAGGACTGCGGAGGGATGTGACAGAAACTAGAAGAGTGTAGGAGATTGGTTGCTAGGGACAACAGTATACAGCTTAACAGTTTGACTGCAGAGTGCTGCGTTTGACCAATCAGCACCATGTATTCCAGAGAGCTGTGTAATAAATAATGTAATTGGTAACCACAGTTTCAAGAAAAATACTGCTGCCATGAAGAGATTTTATGAAACAATCAATTTCTAGTGAAGAAAAACAGAATGACAATGAGATGGAAAGCTCTGAAAAATCAAGTTTCTTGCTACAGGCATAGCATTCTTTGACAAGACGTCTTAATGATCATGTGTCATGTCTGTCTTTGAATCATTCCTTTTCAATCTGATGCCGCACAGGTTTCAGAAGAATGTATTTATCATATAGATTGGTGTTAGTATGATGTGAGGCATGAAAAGGTGTTTCTCAAGGAGGAAGAAACATCACACAAGAAATAGCACAGTCAATAATTAATTAGTAAATAGTTGTGAAGTGCAACGTCTATATACATAGTTAAGTTAGACAGAAACTATAATTGAGAAGTAATGACAAGGAGGAAAAGATGGGCTGAGCTTTTAGGGGCTCCCTTAGAGCTTACTAGATGATGTATTGAGCTAAATAGGATATGCCTGTGCTCTGGAAAGTGCTTTGAGCCTAATGCAAAACAGTTGTGTGCTTGTAAAATTTATATGTGCTTGCTGTCACTTTCACAATCCCTGCCTGTCTTACTTGTGTGTGTTCTGTGTGTCCTCTTTTGCTCTGTTCAATTCGTGTTTCTTTTTCAATTCTTTTCTCATGTTTTGTGTTCAATTCATATTGCTTTTCCCTTGTTAGCTACCAAAGCTACCCTTGTGTGTTCCTATGACCGTCAACCACACGCTCTCGTCACCTTGTTAAACTTGTATAATAAGCCCTGGTGTTACACTTGTTCTCTGTCAGTTGTTGAATGCAGATTCTCTGGTTTATCATGTTTCCTCCTGTTCTGTGTCTTCATTGTTTGTGCCAGTTACCTTGTGTTTTTGACCTTGTGGATTATTTTAATAAACCTCTAACTGCACGTGGATCCACTTCTCAGCCTGCTCTTTTGCTTACTTGAATGCCCAGGCATTATAGATCGATTGACCAAACATGGATCCAGCTGAAGAAATTTTGTTCCTTTGTCAAGGTATTTGTACCATCAAGGAACACACTGCTCAATTCTGTGCTTTAGTCAATTGTATAAACTGAAAGGATGCTGTTTTTAAAGACCTCTATTGTCATGGACTAAATGAACCTGTAAAGCCACTTTTCCCAAGAGAGGAAATTTAACTAACCTTAGACAGTTCATAGTCTATGCTCTTTTATTAAGTGGGTCCTCCATGGAGCTTGGCCCATCACAGTCACCAGCATGCCCAGTTCTGATGATTCCTAGTCCTGTTTTCTGTACCTTTCTGTCCTGTGATTATCTCACAAGAGCCTGTTCACAACATGGTTGCATTACCAGAGTCTTCAATCAGCATGGCCACCACATCAGAGCCTCCAGTCGTCACACCAGAGACTTCAACCATCATGGCCTCCACATCAGAGTCTGCTTGTAACATGGCCACCACCCCAGAGTCTCGTCCCATCATGGTAGCCACTCCAGACTCTCGTACCATTATGGTCGCGAATCCAGATGCTTATGTGTTTAGACAAGATGGCTGCTACACCTGTGTTTACAGACAAGATAGCTGCTACAACAGAGCCTCCAGCCATCATGAACACTATGCCACATCTGTGTCCCCAGTTGTCATGTGCATTGCACACACAGACATTAAGGCTTTCCCTAAACTTTTGAGGCTGGCTTCAAACCTGGAGGACACACCATTGACATCGATGTGAGCTGCTATCATCTCAGCAGTATTGCCAAGCCTGGGGGTCCCTGAGGAGGCTGTCTATTGTACTCCATGTAACTGCAATGGCTATCTGGTGTGTTTGGGCTGTGCACTGTGCTTCGGTTGATGAGTCAGCTCCAGAAACCACTCCAGCCCATGATTTCCAATTCCAGAACTTTCTGTCATCCTTGATGCGACCAAGGAGGTCGTCCCTGAGTTCCCTGTCTGTCCTGATACCACCGTGAACTGATGAACCACGGAGGTGGTCTCTGAGTTTCCTGTCTGCCTCAACACGACCACAGAGGTCATGCTGGAACTGCCTATTTACCTCGATGCGACCGTAGAGGTCGTTTCTGAACTGTCTGCATGACCAGAGAGGACGTTCTAGTCAGAGCCTTGGAGGGTGTTCCTATGCTCCCTGCCTGTCCTGTTCCGGCCCTAGTGGCCACTGCTAACCTCTCTGTCCTTCATGTTTAAGTTTTACCTGATCAGCCTTGGTGGTTTCCAGAGTAGTCAGATCTGTTATGGTGGCTGTCTGCTCTGCCATGGGGGTCTTCAAACTCATCTGCACTGCTGTGGTGGTCACCTGCTCCATCATGGGAGTCTTCAAACCCATCTGCACTGCTGCTGTGGTGGTAACCTGCTCCACCATGGGAGTTTTCAAGCCCATCTGCACTGCTGTGGTGGTCGCCTGCTCCGCCATGGGAGTCCTCAAGCCCATCTGTGATGCTGTGATAGTCGTCTGCTCCTCCGTGGGGGTCTTCAAGCCCATCTGCACTGCTGTGGTGGTAACCTGCTCCACCATGGGAGTCTTCAAGCCCATCTGCATTGCTGTGGTGGTCACCTGCTCCGCCATGGGAGTCTTCAAGCCCATCTGTGATGCTGTGATAGTCGTCTACTCCACCGTGGGGGTCTTCAAGCCCGTCTGTATTGCTGTGGTGGTTGTCTGCTCTGCCATGGGAGTCTTCAAGCCCATCTGTGATGCTGTGATAGTCGTCTGCTCCACCGTGGGGATCTTCAAGCCCATCTGTGATGCTGTGGTGGTTGTCTGCTCTGCCATGGGAATCTCCCTGGTCGCCAGTCTTCTTTGCCCTGCTCCACCCTGGCCACTGCACTGCCTGCTCCGCTCTGGCCTCTTGCCTGGCCACTTGACTTTTCGCAAAGACCCACCTCCTTTAGTTACTTTGTCCAAAAAGCCATGCGCTCTCACGCTACACATCATGTTCTCACAAAGTGAAAAATACATTGCGGAGCAAAGGGGACACTGACAATGCATCGACAGACAAGACAGAGCAGGTTACAGGCATCAAGTTCAAGGCACTGATGCTTGCTTACAGATCCACCACAGGCTCTGCACCTTCCCACACACTGCTACAACGCTAAGTCCCCACCAGAAGCCTGCGATCACTAAAGGAGCGTAGGCTTGTGGTACCATCACAGAGAGGCACAAAATCACTCTCCAGAACATTCTCCTTCACTGCTCCCTGCTGGTGGAATGATCTCCCTACTTTCATCAGGAACGCAGAATCCCTGGCAATATTCAAGAGACATCTTAAAACTCATCTCTTCCGTGAACACTTACTCCCCCTCATAAAAAAAGCCTTTCCTTCCCTTTTCCCTTCCTGCTCTATCTTAGGGTACTGAACAATGTATGAAACTTGTATTGTGAGCACTTCCTGTGTTATTTGCCAATTCATGAAGAATCGCTTGTTTGTTTTCCTCATTTGTAAGTCGCTTTGGATAAAAGCGTCTGCTAAATGACTAAATGTAAATGCAAATGTAATTTTGATATGAAACAGTTTCATATTTAAAATACTGTAATTATTTAAAGAATTTTAAATAATAAATACCATATAGTGGCTCTTTAATGTGTCGTGACAGATTGCTGTAGCTTCTAAGTGGCTCATGAACTAACCATCTCTTCATACTAGTTCATATATAGTTCATATAAGACGTGGGCACACACAATTTTCCAAGTTCAAGTTCACCAATGTTAATCTACTAACTTTCCTGACTGCTTTGTTGGACAAAATGGCAGATTTGGGATTATGATTGGTCAGATCACCTGTCAATCAAACTGCAGGCAAAGGATCAATTGACTCCCCCATCTGATAATTACCCATTGAGGCATTCATCCAATCCGTTGCTCATCTACTTAACATTCATTTTATTACCTCCATTTGTGTAGTAGTTTGTAGTTTCTGTTTGATTATTGATTCAATTTTCTTAGTTAATTACTCATTTTTAATTAGTTGTTTAGTCATTTTGCTTAGTAGTATTTAGTGAGTGTGATATTTTTACTCATGTATATCTTTTTGTTAATTCATTTTTATTGTAAACTGTGTCATTCTTGTGTTGATAATCAGAGGCTCTACAAGTCTGAATCTCACTAAATCCTTCAGAATGGTCAGATGATAAACTTCCTCCAATTTATAAAATTCTAATTCAGTCAACAATCTTCCAGTCTTCTTTTTTGTCAAGGTGAGCGTCCTTGGCTGGTGCCCCAAAATACCGGAAGGAATCATTTGACTCAATAGTAAAATGAATACAAAATATTAATATTAATATTTAAGGCCATAAATAACTACATTTGTATAAATAACCAACCATTCAAAGCTAGCATCGTACCCTCTACTTCTTTGTGTTACCTGCTGTAAGGTAAGGTGATCTGTACTTTTAAAAAACACTGCCAAAAGCACCAAAAGTTGGTTAAATGATCATGGTGTTGGTGTGCTTGACTGGCCAGCAAACTCACCAGACCTGAACCCCATAGAGAATCTATGGAGTATTGCCAAGAGGAAAATGAGAAACAAGAGACCAAAAAATGCAGATGAGCTGAAGGCCACTGTCAAAGAAACCTGGGCTTCCACCTCAGCAGTGCCACAAACTGATCACCTCCATGCCACGCCGAATTGAGGCAGTAATTAATGCAAAAGGAGCCCCTACCAAGCATTGAGTACATATACAGTAAATGAGCTTACTTTCCAGAAGGCCAACAATTCACTAAAAATGTTGTTTTTTGTTTTTTTATATTGTTATTATGAATGTATATGGTCTAATGAATATTTGTGGCTTACCCTCCTTGCAAAGGCTTGTGGACAACTGTCAGATCAGCAGTCTTCCCCATGATTGTGTAATGTAGTGAACCAAACTGAGAGACCATTTTGAAGGCTCAGGAAACCTTTGCAGGTGTTTTGAGTTTATTAGCTGTTTGGCATGTCACCATATTCTAATTTGTTGAGAGAGTGAATTGGTGGATTTTTATATCAACACAATTAAAAGAACCAAAGACTTAATCTACTTCAGTCTGTGTGCGTTGAATTTATTTAATACATAAATTTCACAATTTGAGTTGAATTACTGAAATAAATAAACTTTTCCATGACATTCCCATTTATTGAGATGCACCTGTAGAGCTGGCACAAACTCGCCAAGAATTATCAGCCCAGGCAGATGAGTTAACGCTGTAAGAACAAGCAAAACTGAAGTCAAGACAGAATTAAAAGCTGCATTGTTTGAAATTTATAGTTTGAGAACTGACCTAGAAATGAAGAGAAGGTTTTAAATGCTGATACTCGTGAACAAGTGGAAATGTTTAAACGACAGCTACATGATTCCAAATGTGTCCATGCCCAGCTTAGGGAAGAGTTAGGGAGAAGACTTTCAACACAGTCACAGCAGAGCTATCGTTAGGGCCCTAAGATGGCCCAACAAACCTGATGTTTCTGAGTACATTTACATTTTCATTTAGTCATTTAGCAGACGCTTTTATCCAAAGCGACTTACAAGTGAGGAAAACAAACAAGCGATTCTTCATGAATTGAAGAATGAATAAAGATTTGAGGAAATAGGGAGAAGGATGGAAGAATTGGAAATAGAGGGAAATACCCGTTATGAACTGCCCAAACTACAACGTGTGTGTTTTATCCTGTTTGGTTCAATGGCCAGGGATCCCCCTGTGTGATAATATAAAACAGGGACAGCGCTAGTCCGAGTACTGGCCCCGAGCCAAAGATGCTAGTCCTTATCATTCATATGGGGCAGCGTTTGACTCCCCGACCTAGGGAAGACCTGCTCGCCTCTCTTAGAGATAGCCGACTGTGTCAGCATAGGGAATTGGCATGAGATATAGAGATGTTTAACCCCAATGCCCCTGGTAGCAACATAGAGTTAATCTTAAAGATTTTAACTATGCTCTGTCCTACATCCCAGAGACCACTATGGCCAATAAGCTCCTCTTCCTGAGAAAGACAACCTTATAAAACTATCACAAACAGTGCACAGCCCTGAGAGCTGAATTCATAATGTATCAGAATATATCTGCCTCTTGTTTCTCTGCTTTGCAGATCAGACAAAACCACTATGAAACCCCAAGAAATTATTATGAGTATTATGTAGAGTATACTATGCTAGCACAGACTCCCCTAGGGCAGAGGAAGACGTAATGTTTAAAAGCCTGTTTATAAGTAACCTGCATCCAGCCATCAAGAAACCTCTTTCACTTCTTGTTGATATTGATCGCATATCTGCAGCGGAGTTAAGACAGCTTGCAATGAGAGCCTGTGAGAACGAAAAACCACAGACAAAAGGGACAGAAAACCAGGTACCCATGTATTTGAGCTCAGAGACGTCAGTGAGGCTCCTGTTGAGTTAGAAGGATCAGAGCTCCCTCAGCCAAGAAGTGAATTTGCCAGTAGCCACTTTTCTCAACTAAGACTTGATTTTCCTGCTAAGTCAAAAGCCGAGCTTAAGCACCCTGCAATAAAACAATAAAACTCATCTGGAGAGAAGATCTCAAAGAAATAGCATAGGACAATGCTACCTTACCCCAAATCTCCTCACCCTTCTATGAAACCTCCCACCCCCACTCCCTTCCTTTCCCCCTTGCTCAAGATGCTGAAAGTGAAGTCTGGCACACAATGCACATGCCAGCACAACTGTAGCTGCAGCTGCAGGGCCAAAAGCCTACTAAGAGATCAGTGAGGTGATAAGTCATTCTGGACAAATTACTCAGCAAAGGCCCTCCCAAGAACTGCAAATAAAGATATTTTTCAATTTATACTATTTTAATATAATATAAAACTGAAGGTAGAGGTAGCGGTAGGAAGAGTGCATCCAGGTTAACGACATGGATGTCAAAGATACTGTTGTTGCTCTTTTGTCTGAGAAGTCAGCCATTAGCAAACAGTTGTACCAACTACTGTCATACTGGTCATAGTGACCTGGCATGGCTGGTCTGATAGAAAAGAAACAGAAACTGTGGCTTACCAGTGGCCTTCTGACCTTCCAATTTAAGAGCGTTGAAATCTGCTCTACCTCTCTTAAACCAGGTTATAAGAAATTCACCCCATTGCATGCTTGCAGTACCTGACCTGAAGCATTCAGTTTTCATCAGTTCTAATGTGTTAGTAAAGTTAAGGGTCCAGTTAGACACTGTCAAACATATTTTGTGGTCCCGCGCAGACATTGGTACAAATGGGCTGTCCAACAAAGTTGATGCAGCGGTACCTGTACAGACAGTAGGTGTTCCAGTCAGATTGGCCTTCAGAAAGAGCCAAGATCTACAAAATGCTAAACTTACAGTTTTCCAGCCTTCTGTCCAATTCCATGATCTAGGTCTCACTGAGAATAATAACCGTTAGTCAGACATGATGGCACCAGAGTTTCACAACAGAAGTTCAATTGCCAAAACAAGAATCCTTTTGTCTAAGTATGCTTAAGACAAAAGTGTGTGATGGGACCCTCAATGACAGCTAAAGGACTATTTTAATCAGGACTGCCAACGGTGGAGGGCAGAAAAGATGACATCAATGGCCTATTGACCATAGAATAATCTCATCATGAGTTGCCTTTGTTCACCTTAACCCTCCATGCCTGAGACCAATGTGTGTATGATCATGGACTCTCAGGGCCACCAAACAGGTTCTGGCTAGAGCACAGCAAGAACAAAGAAAGGCCTCAAGGGAATTTCTAAACATTTCTAAACATATTGGCACCAAAAGAAAGTCGCCAAAAATGGACAGGAATACTGTAAGGAACATGTCCCATATGTCTTTTACCTTGTGTTTTTAACCTTGTGAATTTTTTTAATAAATCTCTAATAAACCACTGTGAAATCATAATAAACTACTGTGTTCAATCATTTAGTCACTTCCCAAACCTAAATAAGAGCCCTTTGGATGTCATTTTTTCCTTAAGCATTAAATGGCAACAAAACCACTAGAACAATTTCCTAAACAACTAGTCTTTATACAAAACGTTTTCCATAAGAGAGAAAAAATTCATTTGTTTCAATATATTGACAGCTCAAACCACAATAGAGATTTATTTGCGAAATATGCCTGTAATTATGCCAAAAAATTCCATAATTTAAAAAATTGCTTGGCATTAGCACACCAGATTGTGTTACAAATTATTTCCAAAATTTTATAATGAGATGTTCATCCTAAAACAGAGCAGGAGGAGGCAACTTTGGCCCTCAAGTGCCACTGTCCTGGAGAGTTTAGTTCCAACCTTAATAATCTAAAAATGTAACCATTATAGACTTTTTAGATTATTAGGGTTGGCTTTGTAATGAAAGTTTGCTTTAGTGTTTAATACATTATTGAACAATGTTTTAGCAGAAAAAGAATCGACCATGAATCTTCCACTTGAGAAAGCTTAATTGAACGCTCCTCACCCATGAAATAGGCGACTGTCTTGCACATCGCGGCTCCAAAAATGAAGTCCTCCAACAAGCTGGGGATGAGATTAAAGGGCATGCAGAAGATGGCCATCATGAGATCACTAATGGCCAGCGAGAGCAGGAAGGAGTTGGTGACAGTCCGCATTCTCTTGTTTACTATCAGGACCACAATGATCAGCAAGTTCCCAAGCACACTCAGGAGAAAGACAAGTGAGTAAAGGATAATCCTCACCGAGTCCATTTCTGAGGAGAGAGGAAAAGCCATTTTGGTCAAAAGAAACAACAAATATATTCTCTTATGTCACCTTTAATCTCACCATGAAATCAAAATGGACAATTCTTCCTTTCTTTTATGGAATATTGCAGTATTTATTACATAAATGTTTTATCTGTGAACATCTTTATTTCTTTTAAATTCATGGTCCCTCATAATCTTAAATCAAAATAACTTCCCTTCCCACTTGCAGTGACATCTCTTATCTTCTCTGATGACGTGTTTACAACCTGTCACTCACATGAGATCGCAGTACTGGCAAATGTCAACTATCAAACAATCCAATCAATTACTGATGGACAAAATCAAGCCCCGCGCTAAAGAGAAATGTTTAATACATCTTTTGAAATGTATGTTTTCACATCTTTTATTGGCCTAGCTGATGAGCTAAAGTTTATGTGTGGTATGATTATGGGTTGTGAGAAACGAATTGAGGGGGGTCTGTTTACATGGCACCATCTCCTCATCAGGACAGTACTGATGCAGACAGTACTGAGAAAGAAAATGATATTTTTGATTTCAGATGAGGAATCTGTAAAGTAATCATACTCCCAGGCAGGTGGCTGACTGTGAATTCCTCGCCTCAGGTTTGAACAATCAATTCACCATCAATCACACACTTCAGAGTATTCTCTATGCATTTCTGACCACCTAGCGAGTAGAGGTTATTGATAATCATTCTTCCTGTTTCAGCGGTTGATTCTGGCTCCACAATTGAGTTTCTTTGTCATACTTTTGACTTTATACAGTCTCTTGCAGTGTGACTATGTCAGATATATGTTCACTTTGTCTGTGTTTTAGTTTTGGTTTTCCCTGTCTGTCTGCCTGCATGTTTGCTCTGTTAGTTTCCTTGGTTCCTGATTATATTACACACCTGTTTCAGTTTCTATTGATTACTCCCATGTGTATTTAAGCCCTCAGTTCTTTGTTCGGTGTTGACCGTCACTGATTGGTCGATAAACGTGGTCGTGTTATTTCGCTTATTCCTAGTTATTTCTAGAATATTAAGAGTTGGATTTAGAATTAAAGAGTTAATTAAAGTTTTTGTTTTATTCCTCGTTGTTGTGCAGTTCACCACAGGTATCTTGTGACAGAATATATCTCATAATTGCAGCTTTAATTTCATAACTTCAGTTTAATAACTGCAATTTTAATTTTTAATAACTGCTACTAAATTTATAGTTTGCAACTTTCGTATTACTCTCATAATTGTGACTTTATATCTTGCAGTTGAGACTTTATATTTGTTATGTTAAACTTCATCTCACCATTATATGGTTTATTTTTTACACTGAAACAAAAACAATCTTTCAAAGCTTTATGTCTAAAGGCTGCTTTCTTGGATTCTTCAGTACTTCTTAAAAATCTTAAGATCCTTAAAACTATATTAGAAATATCTTCAAAAAAAAAAAACTAAATTATTTAACAGCAGGTAAAAAAAATGCATTCTGTTGCAGAGAATCAAGAACAGTTTAACAGGGACTGGTTTACAGTATTGTGTCATTCTGCTGTTTATGCTCTCTCTTGGTGCTGTTTCATAACAGAATTCATAAATATTGCTCTTTTGTCCCTGGGCATAAACAGATGGATTTTGGAGTATAATGGCGTAAAATTGTGAAGAATAACATTTCTACTTCTACATGGACTACATTTGAAGAGTATATTTCTGAAGTTGTAGGCACCTCCAGTTTCAGTGGAGTCAGTCACAGTCAGTGGTGTCAGCACCACTTGAGTTAATACGGTGTCCAACCCAATATATTGCTCATTTTAGTTTTTAGTGTCAGCCTGAGTGTATTGTCATAGCTTTTACTGTTGTGACAGCTCCTCACTTTTTCATATCCCCCCGTCCTACCCTGACAGTTCTTCTGTTCACAGGAACAGTACCCAAACTAACTGAGGCTTAAGAAATTACTTAAATTAAATCAATAAATTAGAGCAAATTAAATATGAACTACAAAGTTACTAAGTTTACCCGTGTTTTGATGTCATTGTCCTGTCACTGTGGTTGCTCTTTTTTTTAGTTTGGTGACAGAAATGTCATGCAGTGTTTTGACTCGTCGGCATCGAGATGCCCATGCTCCATGTTTTGTCTTTTGTTTCACAGTTCATGTGCTCATGTGTTGTGTTTTTGTTTGAGGAAGGGCTTTTGAGCTCATGTCATGTTCTTCAAGGTGTTTGTTCCCACACCATGTGCTCTTGTCTAGTCTTGTGTGTCATTTTTGTTGAGCACATGGCTTGACATGGCAGCCGCGATATGCAGGCTAGGTTGCAGTCTTCCGTTTGAGAAGCACCCATTTTTGTCATTTAATCATTCATTCAAGAGATTTGTTCAAAAACACTGATTCATCAAGTAATGAATCAAGTAAAGTTTTAAGAGTGAGTCATTGAATCATTCTTTCAAACCAATTCAAAAATAATTAATTCAAATCAATTATTATTATTAGTAGTAGTAGTAGTAGTAGTAGTAGTAGTAGTAGTATCATTAATTATTTATTATATCAATGATAATTACTATCATTTTTTAAAATACACTGTTTTGTTTAGGTGTCTATTGTTTAGGCGATAACTATTTTTAAAAGGAAAAAAGTGATTCTCAATATACCTACAATCATGCAGCTCTTTGACTTCAGAAGTGGAAAGTACGAAATTTCCAATAATATGTGAAGGCAGCATAAAAGCAGGCACTGTGTTTTTACCTTACAGGGTAGTTTTTGTTGCCCTGTTTTCATTTTGAATTAAACATAAAAGCCCATCTGAACTCTGTGATTGAGTCCTCACTCTTTCCTAAACCAACACCAGACATATGAGGCATTCTATTTGGTGTAAGCAAAAGTCTGATTTATTTATTTTTTTTTTTTTGCATGCTCGTCCTTGCAAACACTGATATACGTACTTTAATAATTCATCTTTTTGTTTTTTCGTTGTTCGGTTCAGATGCATTATTCTTGAATTCTACATATTCTGGAATTCTGGAAATTATCTATAGGTATTGTCTGTGCCAGATTTATGAATAAGGTCCTTTTAAATTTGATAGACAAATTAAAATTAGTAAATGCGAGTCTGTAAGTCTGTGATTTTAAGAATGCCACATAATTAGACAGGGTAAAAGGATTTGCTGTAATTTGAAGCCAATTAAAAATGAAAACCATTTTATTCAGGCACAGTGCCAAAGTTTAATGTTCAGAGCCTCTGCTCAATTTCAGTGCCAAAGACAGCAACACAGCTTAAGCATCCAACCATGACATCAATGCAGTTAGCTAAGTATTTCTTACTTTGAAAAGAATGAGCTCATTTTTCTCTACACCAATCAACCCTATAAAACTTAATAATTGTCCACAACAATCCTTTATTTAACCTTTTTGAATTATTTGCTTGTTCACTGAATGCACAATATCCTGTTAAGCCAATCAATTATTATCAAGGCAACTACAGATTACAAAACAAGATGTATTATAATTTTCCTGCATTTCAGGCTTGCATTTGAAAGGGTTTTAAATGGTTCCTGTAATTAACTCTATGACTTGTGCTTCTGAAGAACATATATATATGAACAAAAAAAAGAGAGAGAGAGATCTTAACATCAGCCCACAACAAATAATTAACATTAATGACAAAAAAACAAAAACTACATACATTTAAAGCCAGCAAACTGTGATATTATACATACCACATAATTTATTCATGCAGCAATGCATGATGGGACCAATTAGCCAGTAGTGTTGTAACAAGTGAGGATGGTTGGGGTGATTCTAAAGGTCCTGAACAGACAGCAGAACCAACAACTCTCAAATGATTTTGTGATTTAAATTGCCAGTTTACATATATGCTAAAATGACAGCTGTCTGCTCCCCCTTAAGACACGGAGAGGTTTATCTCAAAATGCTGCACTTCGCACTCCATCAGGTAGTTGGCAAGAGATGGCAAAATCACTATAAGGATACCAAAATCGGAAAAAGAAACAGGATTACTATTAAAATTGTGGCATTTATGTTTGAATCTGTTGTATTCAATGGTCATATCAATAAATGTTTTAGTCAAATGTATTTAATGTAGTTTGGTAGCACTTTATTTTACAGTACATGTACTTTCCTGGTACATATATAGTAATTATGTTGAACATACAGGTAAAAGAGTGGTAACACAAGGTACTTACCTGATATGTATGTACATGGAAACTTACATAAGAAACACTGCTGTACTTTCCAGTGGTACATACTTGGTAACTACTGTGTATCTATAGACAAGTGTTGGGTAATAACAGGCACTTACTTACAGTGTAAGTAAGTGTAACAGACAGATTACTGTGCTTACTTATGGTATTTATGTAGCACTTACAGTGTAAGTAATATCAGGCACTTATTTATGTTAACTAATGAGACACATTAATGTATTTACTAATGGTATTCACATGGTTACTAAGCTGTACTCACGGACAAGTGTGGACACAAATAATGGATGCTTACATACAGTGTGTACATGTTTACTTCTGTGAAATAAATGTGCTTACCAAAATGATCACATAACATCACAAATCACATCAATTTCATTTGTTCGCTGTACTCCAAACATTTGGAATCCATATGTTTGTGAGGACCAGATCCAAATTCAGCCCTTTATCCAGGGATCTTCATCTTCATTGTCAGCAGTGACCGTCACGTCAAAGTCAAAGCGTTCATCACTCATTATGAATCAAATTTGAAAGTTGAACAACATGGTTCACGGCACTGATATCGAACGCTCATCGCTTCTCGCCTGCTTCGTCACAGATTGCGATACGCCATGTTTCAGTGGATTGACATTTAAAATGAGTGCGCGCCTTCACGGAGAGAACCTGGATTCATGTTTCCATGGTATTAATAACTTAAATTCTGCTCTGGACTGCAACTGCAACTCATCATCACTTGAACTACTTTTGGTACCAATTTTGACATTTTTGCAAAATAAATAAATTATTGTGATTACGCTTGTTTGTCTGTTATTTTTTTATTTATAACAGTGTAGTTGTAAGAAATGGTTATGAGTAGGTTTAGGGGTATGTGTAGGATTAGTTGCTCAAAATATTGTTTTAATGTTATTTATTTTTACTAAAATTGTCATTTTACTACACATTTCTGTCCATTACATTTTATTCATTTAACATTCTGTTTAAAATGGGTATGTTTAGGTTCAGGATGGGGTTTAGGAATCAAACATTTATCTACAAAATGCTAAAAGGGAAATTATACATATTTTTCACTGAAAACCATATATATTTTTATGTTTTAGTGTTATAAATACTTCAATGTTGTACGTTTCAGAACCTTTCTAAACGTACAAAAAATGACTTTTTGTGTCTCTGAAAATTACGTATTTAAATATATGTATTAACAATGAGACCAGGCTGAATAGTCAAATACTGAATAGTCAAAAATAGTTCAAAAATGAGAACAAAATCCTTTCTCCATACTAATGCATCATCATCGCAACTGTATGGAAATAGGTAACACAGTCATTCGTGATATTAAAATAACTTAAATAACTCATTCATCTCAGTGCACCTTGCTCAGTTGGCACAGAACCCGCTGTAAATACAGCATTTGAAATCTATCAACTTTGCTCATGTTTGCTCATGAGCTTTGCTCGCCATCAATCACGTGAGCCACAAATGCAATGTGATTAACAACACTAGAGCCGCAAGAAAAAGACATGGTGTCATGGGTTTTGGGAGTCATAAATTTGGAAGTCATGGGTCTTTTTTTTCTTTTCTTTTTTTCTTTTTTTTTTTGGGTGGCTATTGTCAAATTAGCAGTTGTCAAATATCCCCACCTACTGTTCGACCCCATGAAGTCAACTATCTCAGTTCCTCCCTTCTCCAAATTGAATGCTGTTTTCTTTTCCATAAGTGTTTACACAAGAGAGATGTATTGATTGATATAGATGGCCAGATATACTGTATATGAAGCATTTAGTGTTATTTTATCATTTTAAAAAGGGTTATTGATTGATTGAATGATTGATTGATTGATTGATTGATTGATTGATTGATTGATTGGTTGATTTATTGATTGATTGATTGATTGATTGATTGCAATATCAGGTAGATTATTTTTACATCTGCTAGTGGCTGTACTTTAAAAAAAGAGATGATTTTTACACATAAAATTCTTCAATAAAAAAAATCTTGCTTACAAAAAAAAATACAAAGATTTTCAGAATGCACTGATTTTTTGAATGGCTGTCATTGGAGAAAGAAGCTCTTTGCAGCCAGATGGTTTAGTTACGTCATACCAAACATGGGCATACTAAGCAGCAACACCTTGAACCCTTGTGTAACCCAGAGTGGGATTTCTCCAGTCAGAGAATCTGTATATATAATTAGTTTGTCACAATCCTGTAATTCCCATTTCTAATTGCTACACACACACACACACACACATATATATATATATATATATATATATATATATATAGTAATCAGACATGGCAATTATAGACACTACTGGGTTCGTGGTGACAACATTTGGTGAAATATAGTTAGTCTAATATATGTTTCTTTGTGTTGCAGATTTCAAATAATTCACATATTTTTATATAAGTGAATCAAAGACTCAAAATGCCCGTATGCTAGATGAAATGTGAATACTTAATGCTTTAAGAGCTACCAAATATTTTGAAAATATACTGTTTTCCAACTAAAACTACTCCAAATTTATGCTCATGCATGAATCACTGTCTTGCCAACTGCCACCATCTTTCATCATTTAAACTGTAAGTTAATGCGTCAAAACTCTCTCAAATTAGAACCTAAAACTAGATAATCTCACCACCTTTTCAAAGAGCAGAACCACCTGATCGAGTGAGTCACTAATGTGTGCATCCAAGAAATACTCTAGCAGTTTCGTAATCAGGAAAAAGAAACTGCTATAGGTGTTCATGCATAAAAAAATAAAATGGAATAGAATTAACTTATTCCCAGCTGGATATCTCAAATTACAGATGTTTGAAATTAACATACTTTTTTTTGTAGCCTGAAGGTCCTCACAGTTTAATCTGCTGCCAAATTAACATTATATATATTATATATATATATAGTAAATGTTATTTTGAAATAGGACCATTCTCATGCCCACCAGTCATTCTTGGGGTCATGGTTTAAAATACAGTATAGTGACCATGTTTACCCATGATTATTTATCCATGTCTTAATGAAGTAAACACCACATTTCAATGTTCAAAAAGTATTGTGATGCTGATGTGAGCTGAAAAATGCAAAGAGCATTCTTGAGGTTGATTTACACTACCATTACCTCTGACATTCTTGAAGTTCTTCAAATAATATGATAAGTAAAGGAAAATATTTACTATGTTATTATTTAAAAACAGTGATTATTTTAAACATACTGCTGTACTATTGAAAGAAAATCATCACATTTTAATGAGCATTTAAAATAAACGCACACACATACTGAAAAATAAGCTGCTAAAGTTTTTTTTTTTCAATGCGTCTATGTGCGGTACTGGTTGCTGGGGCGTAGTAGCAATGTAAATGTAAGATTTCATCATTTTTAGCCATGCTATATAAATAATAAATAATATAGTTATAGCTATGTAAATAATAAATAATTTTTGGGGGAAAACAAATTACTGAAAAGACCATCAAGGGTTGAGCGTTTCGTGCGTTTACGTTTTTTATCTCGCTCGTCTGGCTCTTTTATACAGTCAAAACCGTTCATTTACCTCAGAAATGTAATGATAATAATAATGAGAAAATCAAATATGTAACAGAAAAAAACAAGACAATAAAATAACACACAAACGTTAACATGCATTGATTTGTCCTCACCTTTTGGTCGTGTTGGTTTGAATTTCTGAATTATTGACGCATTGCTACAGGTGGCGTTAACTTCCGCGCTTAACGCAGAGCTATTCACGCTGGAATTGTCAGGAGTTCTTAAGCATTCCCAAAACGGGATCTGAGTTTCGTTCATTCTCCGTAAATCCACAGTCAAGACGGCCCGCGAGAACTGCTATTATTATTCAAAAGCACTGTAAAACTATATTTATTTACAATATATATTCAATGTATATTTTTAAAAAAAAACATATATATCTTGTGCCGTGAATTATTAAAAGCCTCTTTAAGCTTATCTATTACTACGCGCACCAATTCCCTGCATCTGCGCGCGCCTCTGTGAGAGAATGCCGTGTGCGCGTGAAACTGTAGTCACTGGAAAGCGCGCTGTAGCTCGGATGAGCGAACCGCGTGGGTAGACTGTTCTTTAAGAGTGTTAGCACAGAGGGTGGGGTGATTATAGAAAGGGAGGGGGAATTACAAGAGTAAAAGACTCAGTGCCAGTCAACAGTTTACAGTGCGCCTCAGACTAGCGGATCTTGCCTAATTAAATGTAAATCCTACGTCGCTCTCTAGTGGATGTTTTGCGTTATTGCTTGCTGATTATCAAATGGAATGAGATGGTGGTGAAATTGCAAAAGCTGCTTCAGGAGCTTCAAAACCTCCTTTTGGGGATTTTATCAAAAAAAGAGGTTTGCAACTGTTATCGCCGGTGAGGCCTCCATCAGATTTGACAGTCCAGCACATCCCATAGATGTTTAATCAGATTAAGATTTGGGGACCAGTACAACACTTTTAACTCTTTGTAATGTTCCTCAAACCATTCCTGAACAATCTTTGCAGTGTAGCACGGTGCGTCCTGCTGAAAGGGGCCTTTGCCATCAAAGTAACATTCACATAATGCCAGGACCCAAGGTTTTCCAGCAGAACATTACCAGAGTTTAGCACAGCTTCCGCAGGCCTGACTTCTTCCCATAGTGCATCCAGTTGGCTGCCATCGCTTTACACTATAACCACTGCATAGCAGGAACACGCCACAAGACAAGCCTTTTGAAGATGCTTGCCCTTATTTGCTTGTTTCCAATACACGAAATTCAAGAATTCACTGTTCACTTACCTAATATGTACATCTTAAACCTTGACAGTTGCCAATGTAATCAATGTTATTCACTTCACCCATCAGTGGTTTTAATGCCGTGGCTGGTACAGGTTTGGGCTAGTAATTTTAAAAACAAAAACAAGTCCATGATATGTCTCATTTTAGACAGACAGTCATATGTGTGGGTGCATATACAGGAAGAAAGGGAAAGAGGTTGTACTTATGTTTATTGCAAAATAAATGTTAAAACACACACACAGACACACACACACGCCACGAAGGCTAATAACATTTTGGCTACATATGGGTTAAAAGAAAGTATAAAACAATGAAATTAAAGGTAGTTGGATTTTTCTCAGGATGACTGATTTGATATTGCTTTGGGCAGGTTTCATGGAATGTTGTCAGACAGTCTCATTTTACAGTGTTTATGTAAAAACGCTGCCCGGTTGGGTGTTGAACCCCCTGCCATTTCCGTCTGCATTCTCTGTCCTTGAAGGGAGTATTCATTTGACTCCACTTGATCTGATTTGCAGGCATGGGGAAAAAAAAATAATAATAATACAATTATCGACCAAGTGCAATATCAGCAGCAGAACTGTCGCCAAAGTTTTAATCAAGCCTTAGATAAGTAATTATAATACTTTAAACAAATAATATTTGTTATAGCAAATTTTACTGTGAAAAGATATAATTATTATAATAACTGTAAGCTATCATTTCAAAGAAAGTATAATATTTATTATTCTATAATAATGACTACATGAGAGATTTTTTTATGAGAAATGTGAACCAAGTTGATAACTATCTAATACTTTAATCTAATGTATTGTTGAACGAGCATTTTTGAAAATGTAACTATAAGTATTTACCCGCAAAATGAGAGCAATGCAAGTCATGACCACCCCAAACGCGATAGTGACTCCGAACCCAATCCACAAAAACCGGTCAATGCCGTGTTGACAGGGATCGGGCCTTTTATCTGGTCTCTCTGTTGACAAACACACAAAATGCGACTTACAAATTACAAACAGTCATATTGGCAGTTGTTTTCTCTTGATAATGCTTACAGTAACAACCATAGTAAACATACCTTCAACAAACACAATAGTTTGTGGTGTGTATGGCACATTCCTAAACGGAGGAGGGAAGATTATCTCGGCCTCACATGTGTACAGGCCTGTAAAATTCGCAGTCAAGCCAAACAGGATGAAACTGGTACTGTTATCCTTCAAATTAACCTTGAGATTGGCAGGGAAATTTGGGTTGTTGTCATTTATGTTGACGGATGTATTATTTATCTGGATGTAAACAGAGGTGACTTGGTCTGAGCCTTTAAATAAAGTGAAGCCCATTTCAGTTCCACTGAGTACAGGGCAGGGCACGGTAACATTGCTGTTCACTGCCACATGCTTGAACGGTGGGAGATTGCCTGCAGTGCAGAGGAGACAAAAGTCACATAGCTCCATCATTAACATCTCACAACTGCTTAACACATAGTATTCAAGGTTTAATTTTTCAAAACCTTGAAGAAGACGTCTGATTTTGCACAAGTGGTTATGGAACCTACAAATCATTGCAGTCACCCACATTGCAGCAGAAGATGGCTCATAGGCTCTATATATGCTATCTTACATTTACTTTGCTATCGCATTAAAATACACACTTGTTTGAGATTTTTTTTTAACTTTGGATATAAGAACAGCTAATTATATTTTTACATACATCAGTTCCTGGTGGTTCTTTAACCCTTATGTGCTGTTTGGGATGTTTTCATCCACTATGAGGAATTTTTGAGTCTTAATTTGGCCACAACTTTCTCCGTGTTTCAGCAAATGGAATGATACATATTTTGGGAAAATGCTTTGAAAATTTTCAAAAACTCAACAGTACGCTGTGGGCAAATTCACTACCCTTTCGTTATGTTTTTTGCTTAAATCTATTAATCAACCTCAGTCCTGATCAAAACTACTAAATTTAAAAATAAATAAAAAAATCTGGATTTTAACTCTTTAATTGCCAAATTCATAAATGATGTCACTGATTTGGGAAACAAACGTGTCAAAGATTAGAAACAACATTGGCTTTGATGCGTTGTTAGTTTTTGTGCAGCATCCGATTTTAACGTTTTAAAGAGTACATTTAGTAGTTTCGATCAGGACTGAGGTTGATTAATAGATTTAAGCAAAAAAAATTGAAAAAAATATTTATCTACTACATTTTTAAAGCAGTTAAAAGTAGTGGCTGTTTTCAGCCACGAACATAACGAAAGGGTCGTGAATTTGAACAACGCACAAGGGTTAAACGTGATGAATGTGCATAGACACATACAGAATATATGCCAAGATAACAAAACTGAAGAACTGTTTTGACTAGTTTCTTAATTTCACAAATCTTTTATCACAACTTGATGCCTGTAAGAGTGGAGAAATGTTGTCATAGAGATACAGTTTCTGTGTGAACAAACTGTTTTGAAGCTCACTTTGGAAACAGAAAAGGAAAGATGAATCATCGTCATGCAGAATGATTAACTCTCTCAGCATTGCATTTTCTACTCTCAGAATGTCAGTGGCAATGCCAAACATGCTGCAAAATGTATAGAATATTGGGTCCCACTTTATTTTAGGTGGTCTTAACTACTATGTACTTACATCAAAAAAATAAGTACAATGTACTTATTGTGTTCATATTGTATTGCAAAACACTTTTGCTACTATTGAGGTTGGATACAGGTAATGTTAGGGACAGGTTTGGTGGTATGAGTAGATTTGAGGGTGGTTAAGGGATAATGGAAAGGTCAACAGTGCAATTATAAATGTAATTACAGAAATTAGTTACAGCTCTTATTACTTGTTGGAATTTTTTAAAATGTAAGAACAGTATAAAAACATGTATGTACACAATATATCTGCATTGTAGTAAATGACTATTCCTGCAAGTGACTTATGTACTAATGTTACGTAGGGAGTGGAATAAATGGACAAAGGAGCGGAACGAGGAACTCAAACAACCACATGTATACAAAAGTACAACGACTGATAAATCACGAGTAGAAAACAAGGACTGTTAATACACAGGGAGGACTAGCTAAATATATGACAGAATATAAAAGGTCCCCAAACACACGGAATATGTAACAACTAACATATAAATTATTCATTTGATACCATGCACTTATTGTGTACACATACTTTACATTGTATTTATAGATTTTCATTACAGCTGTAATTAATTTCTGATTACATCTACTATAGTACAATTACACTGTTGACCTTTCCCTTACCTCTTAACCACCCTTAAACATAACTATACCACCAAACCTGTGCCAAACCATACCCGTGTACCAACTCAACAGCAGCAAAAGTGTTGAACATGAACACAATACGTACATTGTACCTTTTTTTTCCACCTAATATGAAGTGTGATCTGCGAAATGGGTTCTAGCTTCATGTACTGTGACTGCACAATATTTCATTTAGGTCTATCTAAGCCTCACTCAATCAGTTAGATTGTATTTTGATATTTAAGAGATTTAACATCGGCACAAATGTATGACGTTGCTTAAATTTCAGTGTGGCTGATATGTAAGGAAATTGAAAATTGAAAAACAAATTCAAATTAAAAACTGAAAATTAAATTTACACATACGTAACTAACTTTATTTGCTTTTCCAGTTTTAATGTATTATATAAATAAGACTAAGTAGCGGATAGAGTTGAGCATTATTTTGTACAGAAAAGGATATCATAGAGATATGGAAAAATTGGTGAGGAAGAAGATGTGGAGCAACTGCTAAAGCACCAAGATTTAAAATGTCTTGAATTCTGTGTGCATTTACACATTATAAATATCATGCATTCATGTCCTATTATGAGTTTTCACTATATATATATACATATATTGTATCTTATAATTGTGACTTTACATTCCATCATGTCTATTATGCACATTTTGAGCTTTTATCTTAATTGAGACTTCATATCAAAGTGAAGACTTTATTTATTTATTTTTTTTTTTTACAATTTTAGTTGGTTGTATTTCCAACCTCTTATTTTGCAAAAGTGATTTGTCAAATGGCTGATAAAACAGACAAAGCGAAGGTATTTTGATTCCCACTCAAATTCAAATTCTGTCCGTTTCACTTTTACATTTGCAGTGCCTTGTTTTGAGGTGTCAGGCCATTGCAGGACTTTCGGATCAAAGCTGATTGGCAGTTAGAAACCCCAGGACACTGGTCTCATTGGTCTTGGCCACATTCTGTCCCATCCTAAATATGGGTTTCGTCAAATAATCTAAAAAGTGCTTCAAGTGATAACAGTAAAAATAAAAACAAGTAAAAATTATGACTGAATCCGTCTCAACACATTAGGCTACTCAAACAAAAGTAACGTTAAGGGTCATTTTATTTACAAGACTTAGGAAAATTACGCATATAACTTCTATAGGTGTCTGTGTCAAGTTTTCACAAGAATCAAAATCTTACCTTTGCATATGCAATGTGTTTCAGATAGGGTGATACGGAAGAGACAGATACTTAAAAGGGTCACAGATGTCCTGAAAATCTCCATCTGTTGTATTCTAAGTCTTCACACGATGGAAGTGCTGTTTAAAACTGCAGATCTACTGCCTTTCGTTTTGGCACTATTCTGTAAGTATGGCGCGTAACAGAAATGCTGTAACAGAAGCACAGGTCGCAAACCAAACAGGAAGTTTCCATTTTCTCGTTGCACCCTTTGTGGTTGATGTTATTTGCATGTGAAGGTTTCATATAGTGCGTTTGGTAGAGGTTCTCGTGGCATCATACAGTAGCTGGTGTTTCCTCAGTGAAGGGAGATAGTAAAGGAGACCCCCTGTAGGTGTTTTCTAGTAAACTGACTGAGTAGTTGTCGGCAGGGTTATTTAGGGTTAAAGTCGGTTTGGAGTAGTAACAGATCCAAAAAAGGAAAGAGCGATGAAGGAAATCTCCTAAGAGAGCTCATCAAAGTTAAAATAACAGAAACGTTCACACCCTTGATCAGAAAAGGATTGCATTTTTTAAGTGCATTAAAAGTATTTTCTTGACTCTCAGGGTGACACATTCAAACATATGATGTGGGGGAAAATACCCTTTTAAAAAAAGCTGATTTAGTAAGTCTTGTTTCCTGTTTTTAATCTAAAACTGAGTGCACGTCAGAGGCAGTGCACTTTGTGTTCTCTATGGCAACCAACTCATAGAACACTGAAACCAACCCACGATGCTGAAAATCTGATCTGTGTTCGTTGTGCTCTTTCCTCAATGGAAAGAAAGATTAATCAGGTTTCCTTTTTAATTATTCATGAGATGAGAACAGATGCACATAATGAGGTTTTGTGGTTATCTTTATATTTAGATCTAAAGCTAGAACTGGTTTCAGACCCCACTAAGCACCCCCTTAAATCAACTTCCTGCGTGAACCACAAAACGTGACAACATATTTACAGAGCCTCCCATTCATAAGAGTGCTTCCAAACAGAGAGTATACCGGTGCTGCTCATGTAATTAGAGTATCATCAAAAAGTTGATTTACTTCACTAATTCCATTCAAAAAGTGAAACTTGCACATTATATCCATTCATTACACACTGATATCAGAATAATATCAGAATATATCAGAATGATGTTCCATTAATGTGTTATATTCCATCTGATATAGTTGTCTTCAGACCTTAAAAATATTACAATGTATTAATTTTTAAGGTTGTACAACCAAGTGTGCTGCCCAATAATTTTTATATAAAGTAAAAAAAAATCAAGCAAAAAAACAACAACCCATATTTATATTCAAATGTATAATATATATATATATGTGTGTGCGTGTATATATATATATATAGGCAATCACATAAACATTCTACCTCATTTAAATAATTTATTAGAAATAAATAACTAGAATACAACTAATATAGTTATTAGATTTTTTTATTTACTATAGTATTACTGTAGTATTATAGCTCATTGTTATTTTTTAATTTATATTATTTTATACTTATTAATATTTATTATTACTTTGTTAGTGATTTTGCGGGGTAGGCTTGCAACGTTTTGTTTTACGCTTTTTTTCTTTCTTTTTTGTTCTTTTTTTTTTTTTTTTTTTTTTGACTTTTGACTTTTGCATTTATGGTTTTGTCCTCTGGGGGGAGACCGTTACTACACTTTCTGTTTTAATTTGTCATTTCGTTCTCCAAAACAAATAAACTACCCAACTAACAAACGAAATGATCATTTTAAAATGATGCTAAACTGAAAAATTCTTTTACAGTTTTCATTAAAATATTAATTTTTTATGTAACACATCTACTTATCATATGTCAAGAATAAATCGCATATGATCTACAATTGAAACGAACTAAAATTGAACAACTTCGAACAGAGTCTGCGTCTAAATTATGGAAAAAGGGTCTTCATAAGACAGAGCTAGTTGACTATTTAATAAAACAGATGGAATTTATTATTCTAACCGTCCAGTGCCATATTATTGGTTGCAAGGGGCGTCCAGCTCCCCCTCTCGGGTGAGTCCAGTTCCACCTCTGTGGACTTAATGGGTGGAGTTTTGTTCAGTGATACAACGATTAGGGTGTGGTTAGACCGTCTGGCTCCACCCTCCAAGTCCCGCGAGGGGGAGCTGTACGTCAAGCGCCGCCCATTGGCTCTGCAGGGACCAGCCCTCGCCCATTGTGCTCTTGCACCAGCCGCGGCCTGCTGCTGTGTTCTTGGGTAGAGAGGGGTCGCTCGACGCACCTCCTTATGATCGGCTGATTGGTCGAGGGCTGAATCTGGGCAGGACAGGAAACGGGACGCGAGGAACGCGCAGCAATCTCCGTTCTCCGGGAGAGAGAATGGGAGAGGAAACCGAAATGTGTCAATAGGAGACTGGAAGGATTGAATAATAATTTGCCCTTTTATTATATATATATATATATACGGCGCTATTAACCACCAGGACGTGGGATATTTACCTTAAATACTCTTCTAAATAATTGTCGGCTGTTTTCATTACATAGGAGAATTGCAGAGCTCCCCTCCGCTGGTAAGTGGCTCTATCTCATCTTCTGTCTGAGACTCTTAAACACAGGGTTTAACTTGTGCGGCGTTCTGTTAAAGTGGGTTATATTAGGAAAGCGCTGGGAATCGCTAAGATGCCACTCCAAAGAAACTGGCTCAGTTATACTGTCTGCTGTTATTGTGTGTCCTTATGAGAAAATTGCCTGGACAAAAAAGGCATGCAGCGCGTTAAAGAAAGGGATCGAATTCATCTTTGTCATTTGACAATGGGACAGTTCCCACGTGCACAAAAGCTCTCCATCATCAGTCAATGAATTTCGCTGACCGGGTTGTAGTGATAGTTTGCCGAATGCATAAGCTCTTGTGCATTAGGCTTCATCTCCAGTGTAGTCAAAGAAAAGCATTTTGTAGTTCTGGGTGTGTGGCCGAGTGGGCAATATCTGTGATCAATGTGTCATTTTGGTCATTTCATCGTGTTACATGTATTCACCAACAATACTGGAGAGTAAAAAGTCTGTCACGTGTTCTCATCAAACGCTGTACTGTATGTTGGCTTGATCCTGGGTGTGTTCAAAACATACGCCCATACATTTCATGCCTCCTTCACCCCACGTTGGTGAAGGGAGTTGTTTTTTTTCCCCACGCACTGTAATTATGCTTCCATCTCTGCGCTTTTAAATGAATATCACTTGAGACAATGTTGTCTGCTTTTGGTCTCCACCCAATCGAGCCCGAAGGCTAGCATTGAATCATGCTTCTCCATTCGATAATTATAAAGGGTTCGTAAATGAATGAAAACAGTTTATTTAGAGTTTAGTGGGGGAAAGTGCAGTCAATGAAAAGATTTCCGACCTGTTTAACCGTTTTTTATTTGGTGTCGCGTGCGCCCTAGGCCATCGTGTCCAGTCTGTTCATTGTCCTGCCACAGTTAGTCGGGTCATAAATGTGTTTGTCACGCGTCTTTTTCCAACTGTTTTTCAAACATCGTTCTTAACGTCATTATTTATCCGTATCCATTAACAAACATTTGATTGGTAATATGTTATGTCATGTCATGTTCCTGTTATAAAGGGACTTGAGATAATTGATGTTTATCCTCAGAAGAATAATCTTGTTACTCCTGTAATTGAGAATAAGCTGTTAAACTGGGATTTTCCCATATTAATCTGGCTCACGAGAAGGGGGAAATGACACGAAGACCTTTGGGGACATTATTTGAGATGTTATTGTTCACAGACCTGTCTCCATTTTTGTAGTCATCAACCAACATCCTTCATTGGGTGGAAGGTGGGATGTAGTCTTTGAATTGTTGACTTCAAGAAAATGAGTACTTAGTCAATGATTTTCCCATTTTTCTCAGTTCCTTGTTTACTGCCATGTAGAGAAGGGAAATGCACGGTCCTCTGGGCACGAGTGTGGACAAAGCAGTTTGAATGAAAAAAACAGCTGTTGTTTCTCCCTCTCAGTAAGGCAAAGATCTACGTCCTATGTGTGAGATCTGTCTAACCAAACATGCTTTTACAGTTCATGTCAGGTTTGGGGGAGATAATCCATCTATGCATGGGTTACTTTTATGTAGAGAGTACATAATTTCCAGCCTCTGGCAGTTAAAAAAGTAAAAAAAAGAATTTCTACTATTGGACATTTGGATATTTTTAATGATTTAGATTTCATATATCTCTTAAGAAGTTGGATCCCAGATCTGCACTTTTTTTTCAAGAGCTGGGGCCACACAAAAGACTCAGATATTAGTTGGTGTTATTTTACCAAAGCTCCCCCTCAGAAAAGGGGGCAGACCTTCAAAGAGAACTGTAACCCTCCGTGAAACAGTCACCAGGGAAAGTGAAACCAGATAGGTCCTGAGCAACTACAAGGAACCGAACTGGAGCACCTGGAGGCCAGCGAATGCCCTGCTGGTATAAATGCTTGGCACCAGGTGCTCTTGGCCCTTGGCTTTCAGGCTTAACAGAGTCACACTATTCACACTCAGCTGCTTCTGATTTGCCATAAGTAATTTGCCCAACTTTAACTCCCGAACAGAACTGATTAAGCAGCTAAGTTTAGTGAAGAGTGCACAGAAAAACAGATTTGTTTTCTTTTCCGTATTTAAAACTATATGATGTAAGTTCAGCTCGTGTGTCTTTGTACAGCATGTGTTTTAAAAGAAGCTTTATGTTGTGTGTGCCTCTTATTTTGAAACTTAATTTACCATCCTTAAACTCTCATTTAGAATCCACTTATACATTAATTGCAGAGTAATTGTGAATTCAATTCAATCAGGCTTTATGTATTACCTTTAAGTGCAGAGCAGATTAAGCTACACATTAGATCATCCTCATTAATGGATTCGGTGTATAATTACAGAAATCATGGGATCAGTCATAAATACATAAACAAATGATTGAGGATGAAGCATTCGTGAAGAGGTACAAAGGAGGTATACTTTTAGTATAATGAACATTAGAGCTGCTTTGTCATACAAATAAAATTTACTTGATAAGTGCATTTACATTCATTAAAGTTAGATTTTGAGTCGAACTAAACGAATAACAGTCAGCCTCAGTGTTGTATTCAATTACACATTGTAATGTATATTTGGTCAGACAGTTTGACAATGCAAACCCCCCCAGTGTTTGAATCTTTGTAATGATTCAAACATTATTGAGGTGTAGCCGCACACTGCCTGTCATTCTGGACCAAGTATTGACAAAGATACTGACAAGATACTCTGATCGCATCTCATTCCAGTGATTTTCCAAAAAGAACTGGGGACCGTCTCATATGATGGGGGAGAGTTTTAGTGAGCTGATCCTAGAACAATGGGAAATGTCTACTAAGGCACTACTGTACTACCGTAATCACAAAAGGCTGGAGAATTCCACATGGGTGAAATTGCACAGGCACGGTTAAACTTTCCCTAAATGTTTGCTGCGACTAGTAAACACTACCATTGGTTCATGGAAATGATGTAACAGGTTGGTGTCTTGATTGGTGTGCATGTCCACGTCACTATAATCAAATGCTTTCTCAACTGCCGTTTTCTCACCACTGCCGTTTTTGTTGTATTTTATTATTATTATTATTATTATTGAGAGAAAAGCTCACTGCACATATGTACACATTCATCATCACACACTCTCAGCAGTTTTTAAATGGAATAGAACTTTACTGGGAGTATATCTGGACCTTTAGAGAGGATTGTGTTGTTTTGGCTAATTCGCTGCTGATTTACTCAACTTGGTTTTCAGTGTGACTTTGGAGAAGTGTGTGTGTGTGTGTGTATTAGGGGTGTGACGAGATCTCGCGAGACTAAAACGTGATGAGATTTCTCGTCGAGGTGAAAAGTTGTCTCGTCGTGCCATCAGTGTGAGGGTGAAATTACAAGCAATAGTGACTGGGAAATGGTCAACTTTGTACTGCAGTTAAAGTGTAATTTAAAATTTTTTATTTATGTTTATTTTATTTATACCGTTTAATTTATGTTCAATCTGTAGAAAGAAGTTCAGTGAGATTTCTCATGTGAAATTATACAGGGCAGAAAACAATTGGTTGATTTTGTGGCAAAACATTTAATAATTCATTAAAATAGAAGTAAAATGACATGCATTACAAGTCGATTTCCAAATGCACCAACATTTTTGCATTTTATGATTTTCAGTTGAATAAAAGACTGTTTTCCCTTCATATGTTTCATTATTGAGGATTTCTTAAAAATACTATAAAAATCTCGTCTCGTGAACCCAATCTCGTGTCTCGTCTCGTCTCGTGGGATAGGGGTCTCGTCACACCCCTAGTATGTATATGTGTATATATATATATATATATATATATATATATATATGTATATATATATGCGACTAAAGAATACTAATTTTGTTCCATAAAATGAGCTTCTCAAGACTTGAAACTGAAAATCTGAAAACACTGTCTAATTGGTAATGAGGTGTTTGTCCAACCCATTATGAAATTCATCAGTAAACTTGCTAGTCTGGCAAGAACGAATGAAGTGGCTCATTTCCCAGATTCTGAACTTTCCTTCTTCCCTTCCATCTGTGTCCCAATGATGTTTGACCTCTCATGACATTAGTGATCTCACCATGACGACAGCTCTACTTCATCCAGCTGGAAAATATATCTGAGTGTTCTTCCCTTCCCTCAGAACAGAGGTTTTTTCAGTCAGTATGCTTACATTAGAGAAAGAGAGGGAAGACCAGAAGAAATGTACTGAAAATTTTTATTAAATTAATAGAGCAAGGCAAGAGGAAGAAATAATGCGGCATCTCATTAGCTGAGATGGCATAATGTCATTTATGTAAAAGGCTTAAACTGACCTGAAATCAGCAGTAAATTCATGACCCTGCTCTGAGAGTTTATAAATGAGAGGAACGAGATGGGTCGGAGCACATCCGGCCACTGCTGTGTGAAATGTCAGCCCTCGTGGAGTTATTTATTTGTTGCTAAATTGCTTATGTTTGGAATGTTGTTGCTTATTTGTCCACTGCACATTCTGATATGTTTACCTAATATGTTTAGGATGTCATATCCTATTTAAAATACAGTGCTTTTATATGTTGCTAGGAAAATTGTGATTGTAGGAAACAAAATGTTTAGAATGAAGATTCCAATTGTCCAATAGGCCTATTATATAAGCAGTATCTTGTCGTACAGTCTGACGCTTTACTGATGGTTGAAAATTATTGTGACATTTTTGTGCTATTTTTAGTGCACTGGCATATTGCTTGTTTTATAAGAAGTTATTTCTTACACCAGTGTTGTAGTGCTCGAGACCGGTCCTAAGACCATTTTTTGAAGGTCTTGGTGTTGTCTTGGTCTCGTCTTGTCTTTGTCTCAGACTCAGGATTTTATTTCAAGACCGTTTAAGAGCACAACTGCAGGGATATCTCTAAATTGCCGTTGCATTGTCTGATTTCTTCGTTGACGTCATTAATTTGATTGGATGTAAAACTTCCTGCTTCCATACAATCAATAACTTATCTCTAATTTCATTGTTACTGTTGTGCCGGGTCAGAAATCAACAAGGGACTGTGTCGAAAATGTCACCAAAATTAATACAAATGCCCACAAAATTCAAGATATGATTGCAAAAAAAGTGACTGTGTAAGATCCTGATATTTATATTATAACATATGATATAATTAAGCAATATCACAAGAAAGAGGGCTGTTTTCACAAATATGAGCACAATTGCAGATTTTGTTTGTTTTTGTTTTTTACAAATGTTCAATGAACAAAATTTCATTTTAAAAACATTAATCTCAACATTATTTACGCATTTGTAACTATACCAATTCAGATGCATCTTCTGGTCCACCTCTGCAACAGCTTTAGTCATTAGGGATTTAAAAATTAGTAACAGCTCTATATAGTGTCTTATTATACTAGTTGTAATTGTTGATTAAAAATAAAACATTTCTCAGGCAGTAAATGGGGATCTTTCAGATGAATTTGAGGAGTGCTAGTCTGGACTTGGTCTCGACACGCACTGATCTTGGGTGGTCTTGACTACAACACTATCTAACTAGTCTCATTTTAATTAGCAAGAACTCATTTTAATTTATCTAGCTATAAATGTTATTCAGCAAACAATAATTCAGGCAAAATAAGAATAAGCAATTCATACAACTGTGATATTAATATCTAGGATTTCTAGGACAGTCTAATTTTTTCTTAGTCTCTACTCGATACTGGACTCTGGCTGTAAGAGACCTGAATGTCTAACTGAGTTTTAAACTATAATTTCAAGCTTTCCCATAAAAGTGTTATTTAATTTATTTTATGCATTACAGCATTTAATACTTATCAAGCGATACCTCACTGTGTAACTTATGGAGCATGGGAAAGGGGTCAAGTGTGATCTTGCAGCCATGTATTTAAACAATTCAGGGTCGTTCAGAACATGTGGGCAGTGACGGTTGAAGGTCCCTTTATTGTTTGACTTTTCTGGCTTGGTTTGTGTGTCCCTGTAAAGGAGGTTGAAATGTCCCCAGTCATCTAATCTCATTGGTTTCTTGGTTTTCCTCAGATAAAATTGGTTTCACAGATAAAGACTACTTCTAGTCTAGACCTAAGCTAATTAAACCTAATCCAAACCGAACTATACTGCCATTTGTGGTTTCTATTGATTCACAATTGATTTTTTTTTTTTTTTTTGGGAGTAGGACTAGACATATGTGTTTAGAAACGGACTCTATCAGAGAGGTTCAGATTTGAGTATGGATGACAGATTGAGAATTTTTGGGAGGGCCTGACCTTATTGAAGTCTTTAACTCCAACCTCCATCCATCCTCAAAGGACGTCAAAACAAACTGTTAGTGAGGGTCTTGGTACATTAAAAGAAAAGAAAAAATCCTGAACTGCACATTTTTAAAAAAAATGTAAACAGACTGATTTTTTTTTTTTTTTTTTTAAATGTCACCTGAGAATATTTTAGATTTTTTTTTTTCTTGTAATAATCTGAAAGGCCTTGTAGTTTTTATTTTGTTGATTAATGGGTGCAGTTTTAGCACTCAGTATGGCAGCTGAAATCCTGCTTTAGAATTAAAACGATCTGTGATTTGTAAATAGAGAGTTCACCCAAAAATAAAAATTCTATAATTTACTTCCCTCTTTGTTGTTCTAAAGTTAGTACTGCTGTTCACCTTCAGAACATGAGGTTGAAATAAGGTCTGTTTTTGCTTGTTAGACAAGGTATATTAAACTGCTTGACACATATTCTGGTTTTGTGGACTTTAAATAGATAATCATGACAAAAACAATGAAAAAAAAAATATTCTCATGGGGTTGCAACGACATTAGGGTGAGTAAATGATGACAGAATTTTCATTTTTGGGTGAACCTTTGTTATCAGATTTCATCCTTCGTTTGAAATGTGTAATTGTTACATTTTGTTCAACACTTACATTGATTGATAAAGTTAGCTGCATTTATTCAGCAGAATCTGCACTGCACAGTTAAGTTCATGATGAATCACACACACACACACACACACACAATCTTGGTAGATTCCAAACCACTAGTCACCCTCTTGTTAATCATTTGGCCATTATGGCCGTTTTATTGTGTGGCTGCTCCCAATTACATTCCCACGTGCCAGACAGGAAACTCTCAGGCCTGTTTCCAGGTCAGCCTCACTGTTTGGCTCTGTGCGGTTCTTTGTGGCTGCCAGGAGTGTCACTTGGCCCTTTTCAGGGGGGCTTCAGCGATTGTGTCTCTTCAGAAGACTTAAACCTCTTGGTTATTGTGGATTACATTTACGATGTGTTTGAACTTTTTGTAGCTACAGATTGGTGGAGTGGAGGGAGAGGAATCGGTCAGGTTTTATTAAAAATATCTTCGGGTTTAATGGATGAATGACGTGGTTGAGTATATGATGGCGAAATTCTGTTTTTTGGTGAACTATCCCTTAAAGAAGCCATGTATAATCAGGCTGATTTTGGATTCATCTGATCCCAACTAAACGTTTTGTTGTGAACACAAGACATGTTCTTGAGGACAAAAACTAGACAAAACTTAATCAAATTTAAAGGGAACACAACTTCTAGAATGAGAGAAAATAATGTACCAATAATGTGCTAAACATTGAAATATGAAAATGAAAAAAAACAAGTAAATTAGTCAGTTGTTAGATATGACCCATCCTTGGTTTACTCTACAGTGTAGCTTTGGGTCACTCAATTTACCGACTAGTTGTCCAAAGAGTAGTGGACTGACAGCGGCCAGTATCAAAATCTGGAAAGACTTAAGCAAAATTATGGCAAGCTGTCTTTTCTGACAGGTTCATGAAACTGTATGGAAGATTTCGTAGCTTTGCTGGAGGATTTGGAGTGGGGCCTCATCAACCCCCAGCCCCCCAACTGTGGGAATATTCCATCTGTTGAAATTCCCACAAAGTGTCTACTATGTACAGCATACAGGATCTGATTGTGGCAGTAGAGAAACCTTAACAGTTATCAGAGTGTCTGTATGACACGATATTGAGAATCTATACGCCCAGTTTAAGCCAGGATTAGACCTTGGTTCAATTAGGGCATTTAAGTGGCTTTTATAAATGTGCCTTAGATAAAACTTACCTAAAGGAGGCCACATATTTATATAACATGCATTAGAGAGAGTGGGCCTGCTTCACGGCTTCAACAGACACTCATCCTTTGGACTCCACAGTTTTGTTATAAATATCGCTGTTATATATCGGATCAGTGGTGTCCCATTAAAGGATGGTCGGGACATAATTCAGATCCACTTAACTATTCTTAGATATTTCTGTCAGCATAAGTGCCGTACAGTCAATGCTAATATCTTTTGCTATTTCGTGTTGAATTTGGTCATTTGTATTGATTGTTGACATAAACCAGATGATTTACAATGTTTAACATGACTGTCTGAGGTTTTCTATTGTTAAATATTTGAAGTATTGTTAATATTTTGTGTGCACTACTCCTGATAGCTCACCAATTAGCAATGTTCTCATGCATACTCATGATCTACATGTGCTCTTCTATCTATAAATCTTTTGTAAGATTGCTTTCTCCATTTCGAAACTTTCTGCTGATTCATGTCTGCTCTGTGTGTGTGTGTGTGTGTGTGTGTGTGTGTGTGTGTGTGTGTGCGCGTGTGTGATTATAGTTGAGGCTAGTTAATCAATAACCGAGCATTAGGCATCCCTGGAGAACATCGGAAAGAGAGAGCTGTTCACTCTTTTACATTTAGCTCTCAAAGAGCCATTATGTCGTATTAGTACCTGTTCTCTCCATTTTCTCTGTATGTTGAGGTCTGCTGACGGGACCTGACAAACTGTCAACATTCAGGTCGGTTTCTCAACTTGGGTTAAATTATTCTAATATGTTTTACGCCATTTATTTGCTATTGCACTGTAAAAATGAGTTTTCGAAGTTGTAAAAATGCTAAGATTCTTGGAGTACGTTTTATAACAAAATACAATTTCAGTCTTTCTATTTCAGAATGTCACATTTAATGCAGTGTTTTACTTGCTGTTTTTCTGCATTCACGCCATGTCGTGATTGCAATAATTATGAGATGACAACCAGTGACATTCTACTCAGAGCTGTTCAAGTCCTCAGACTCAAAATGATCTAGAGTAAAATCATAATTAGTACTAGTGATCAGATGTGATGAATGGATCATTTCCCAGTCTTAGAACTTTTTGAACAAATTTTGTTCATTTGAACAGAGTTATTCTTACATTTGGGGTAAGCAAATTTCCTCTGTTTATGCAAACTTTGACCAAATTCTGAACTAGAAAATCATAATTCCAGACAAAGACAAATCATGAGAAACCCATTAATGATTAATTCGCCTCTCAACTATCTTCTTGTCTGAGTTATTCATCTTTTTGTCATGAGCAGTACATTTGGTACAATTCATGAAAGGTAATTGTTTTCTTTTTTTTTCTGGACTAGTGAGACAAGTAAAAACAGAGAAGCTTGATTTGTGAACCTCGACTAACACAAATTCTTTTAATCTTTAATTGAGAACTTAAGAATCTGTGCATCTGGGTCTACTTGCCTGAAGAAGGAAGAAAGCAATGCAATTTTGGGTTCGTTTGAGCCTATAATTTTACTGTACCAAACAGCGTGGGACAAAGTCTCTGTTATAAGCTTAAAGTAGTACAGTTGTCCATGTGTGGACACTGTTTGGTCTGTCCACTCAGTAACAATAGCCAGTTCATGGTAAAGTCTCACTACTGGGGTTTTCCTCTGACATCATCTCGACTGTTTTGGCTTCTGTTCTGTGCCCCCGTTTCCTGTTCGTGCTGGAAGTGTCTGCATAGTCTTCCGTTGGGTTGTGCTTGGACCCTTTGCATTAAATGCTGATGGACACAACTGGTTGTCATTTCTCTCTCTTTCTGTCACACCGTATCTGTTATGTGTTATGAAACCAATCTGGATTTTATTCTTCCAATACATACGTTTTTCATGTTGTGTAAGCGAAGATAAACTGAAAAACAGATGCATGGTGCTGCAAAAAAATCAGCCTTTCAAAACAAAAGTCATTTTCCTATCAAGCAGGAACCCAGGCCATCTGACACCTGGGTGATGATTTCATAGTTTTTTGTTTGTTTAACACTTGCTTGTGTTTAAAATCGCAGTAAAACAGAAATGGTGTGAGATCTTTTCTTCTGTGTTGTAACAGATTATTGACAAAGAAACATGTAGGATGAGAACTTGTTTCTATTCAAAGGTTTTTGATTGGATTTTGAGATGGGGGCATTGCTCTCAAAAGTGGGGACAGATGAACACGAGCTTGCAGGGGCGGGGATTAAAAAAAACGAACAAAATGATTGGAGAAGTCCTGTATGTGTTGTCAGACAGAAGATCCCGTTATGACACTTTGATTAAACCAAACGAGGTCAAAATATATATATTTTTTTTTAAATGAAACGTTTGAGTAGATGATTTTACAATGCATGCATTTAGAAAATTGATTGGTAAAAAAGATTTTCATTTAAGGGTGAATTTTAAGATTTTTTTTTTCCCTCTTCTAAGCTAACAAACACACATTTTCAAGCACACACTGTGGCAGTGCCTGTTTAGTTCATACAATGTGGATAAGCTACTCCAGGAAAACTGCTCAGCAGTGTTGTCAAACTTTAACATGACCAAAGCAATGTTAGACTTACCAATATCTAAAATGTGTTCAGATGGAGAGAAGTTGCTCGTTGTGAAGAACTTGACCAAGACTGGTTTTATTTGTCATCCGAGAGCACAACAGCCTGAACAACATGTAGTTACCCACATTTAATCCCATAAAGGTAATTTTATTCTAAAAGTTTTAGTTTTTCAGCAAACAAATCATTTTGGTGTGTCACTACTTTCTAACAGAAAATAATCCTATTTTTGACGTTCGAAATGTACATATAGGTGAACATGAAGTAAAATGAGTAAAAGTGTGTCAACACTGCCCTTCACATCACTATGAGCAAGCTTGTTTCATTTAGAGAGAACATTGTAGACACTGAGAAGGCTTCTTACTGATTTTGTTACCATGGTAACTAAAGTCACATGTGATACGGGGATTTTTATAATAACTCGCTATTCAAATACTCCCACACCTTCCTTAATTTTGAACAACTTTAACAACAAGACAATATTTAATCAGGGAGCTGTTTTTTCAGCACCGTTGCGTGGAACAACTGTGTTGTTCAGTATGTCTAGCACACATGAGTCACTCCCCAAGTGTCTATAGAAAGATCTAATGGGGGAGTCTTTTGCTTGGACACCACATGGTTTGCAGGTCGGTGAGCCACTGCTTTGTCATGTGGCACACACGCAGCGTCTCATGCTGCCATGTGGACAGACGGTCGGCACAGTTGTGCCTCAGTGTGCAGCTGTGATCTTCTTTGGCCGGGACACACACCACTTTTCATACTCTTTACTTGTGTCTCTCATCAGCTGAGTTGTGTGTGTGTGTGTGTGTGTGTGTGTGTGTGTGTGTTTGTCAAGGTTATGAGGGCAATTATACGGTGGCCGAGAGAACTCAACGCGCTGCAGATAAGAAAACACATGCAAATAGAAAAAAACCACCAACAAATTAAATAAACGTGATCATCAGTTTGACAACACATGAGCTGCAAATCATCACAACACAAGCAAACGCAGAAATTACACAAACTACAATGAAAATGTTTAAAGAGGACCCCAAAAATTGGCGAACCCTACTAGGAGCTGCTTATTAGCTGTGTCCGAAACCACTCACCCCTTCACTCATTCATTAATCCCTATGTTGTGTACGGCATTTGAGTGCACAATGTGTTCCCAATCATTAAATGCTATAAAAAACTGCAAACAAAAATAAACACAAATTAACAAGTGTACATTATTTCATGTATTTGTTATTTTTAATAAAGTGTTTTTCAGTTTGCTAGAAGCTCACGCCCTCACATTTTTTTAAATCATCCACTAAATTATTATCTTAAAGTTTAATGTTAAAGTTAACAACAATGTCACATTAAAACACTTTGCTGTTAGTGAAACACATTCTATTGAGTTAATGCCTACATAATGTATTTTAATAATATTTTTTAGCTTGTGCTGTTGTCAAGTAGGGTTCATTTCCGTTGTGGTTTGTGCTATTTCCAGCGCGTTTCTGTGTTTGCTTGTGTTGTGAGGATTTGCAGCACATGTGTTGTCAAACTGTTGATCACGTTTTCTTAATTTGTTGGTGTTTTTTTTTTTTATTTGCAGCGCGTTGAGCTCTCTCGGCCACCGTACAATTAACAGGTTGTGTGTTTTGACTTTCTTGAGCAAGACAAATGAGCATAACTGAGTTATCACACTTTTTGTAATTCAATTTGAAAGGGATTATATGAATCAGTGCTGTCAGGGAAAATTTTTGTTTGTTTGAAATGCCTGTTTGGTTTTAATTAAAGTAACCCTCTTTCTCCTTATCCCTTCTTTGAAATGAGCAGCATGTGGTGATGGACTTTTGAAATGGGTTTGAGGTTCCTTTCTCCAATTTATATTCAGATTCTAGTTTTTCTTTTGATGTGCACACAATATCTGGGTTAATAGCTTTTGGCAAACGGTTAACCTTACAATTGGGAGCGTCAATTATATTAGCATATTTATTTAAAAAAAAAAAACAGGTCAGATTAAAGTCAGAGTTTTTATAAAAAAAAAAAAACATTGTGCAGCTTTTATAGTGTTTGCTTTTTCAAGTGATTATCTCTTGTGTATAGACTAGTAGTTCTCAGCCTTTTTGACTCTAAGGCCCCTTATTGTTTGTGATTCAATGGAAAAGTATTACGATTTTTTTATTTTTTATTTCTCACAATGTCTACAATGAAATAAAAAATCAGGCTTCCTTCCAAGATCATGGGAATATCTTGATTTTTCTCTCTCTGATTGTTTTGTGTTTCAAGTTATTATTTTTTCACCAATTTCTCCCATTAATGTGGATTTGCTAAGGTTATGAACATGATACATGAGCATCATTACTTTGATAGGATAATGAGCAATCACAGTGAAATGGAGGCACTATCTTCTCTTATGTATCGTTTCACTTCTGTTTGCACTTACTCCCGTCACATTCACATGTTACTTTTGGATAGTGTTGCTTGCTTTAGTAATATAATGGGTGCTTTTTTTACACAGTTCAATTTCGCATTTGATTTCTACGCTGTCCATTTTTTTTTTTTTTTGGAGCAGGTTAAGCAGTTTAGCTAAGCTTTAAGTTTGTGTAAAGTACTTTAGTCTTATCCTGCTTTTAACCCTCAGGATTTCAATAAATGTGATGAGATAGTAGTTGCATGTTACTCGCTCACCATTTTCTTATCTTATACACAAGGTTATATTCCCTCTCTCCTTCTTTCTACAGGCCAGTGTTGGGCACTTTGAACAGACTGAAAGAGGGCAACATTGTACCAAAGGTAGGCCACTCTTGTACGTCCAGAAAATCCCTGTCAAAGTCTGGACCCCTTTTACAGACAATGTTTGAAACTGCTGGTGTGTAATCTGTGATGCACAATTTTTGTCTGTGCTAAAGGAAAGGTGAATAATTTAATTCAGTTTTCATTAACGTGTCTTCTGTGTACATGCAAAATAACAATGTGAAATTCAAATATTGCACAACTATAGTTAAATCGTTATACATTTGCATGACAAATAATGTCTGCAGGAAGCTGGGTGCTTGTTTTTTTCAGCCATCTTTTTATCCCCGAGCTAACAGGAAAAATGCCTCAACAAAGATATCCGTTGTGTACAGTACATGTCTTTTCAGAGGAACCATTGGAAGGGCAGACATCTCTGAAAAGATGAGACAAAGTGAGAGTGATGGAGGTTTAGGAGACAGACATCATTGCTGGATTTTTGAGAATAATGCCTGGAATGAGTGCAACCATTTGAAGGCGGCTCTGTGTTTAATATGGTGAACAATCTGGAATGTTTCTGGATATTTGTTTGGAGTGTATGTTTGCATGTACTGTAAAGACTTATTTTTCCCAGTTACTTAAATAATACTATGTTGAATTAAAAAAAATCTAAGAATCTTAAAGAAAAAAACTTGATAGATAGATTTTTTTTTTTAGTTAATAATTGCATCAAAGTTTATCAAACCCATATTGAATCAAAGATTCAAAGAGTACATTTCTAAGAAATTAAGATTTTTTTGGACATTTTTCCTTGACCAGAATATTCATTGTACTCCTGAATGGTTACATGTAAATTTGTAATAAATCAAACTAATATGCAAAGAAAAGATGTAACAAATTACAAACAAACAAAATAAGTAATAATTATAATTATAATTTGGCCAGGATGCTGGGGTTACACCCCTACTCTTTTCGAAAGACGTGGGATTTTTTAACGACCACAGAGAGTCAGGACCTCGGTTTAACGTCTCATCCGAAGGACGGGGCTTTTTTTGACAGCATAGTGTCCCCATCACTATACTGGGGCGTTAGGACCCACAGGGTGAGCGCCCCCTGCTGGCCTCACTAACGCCTCTTCCAGCAGCAACCTAGTTTTCCCAGAAGGCCTCCCATCGAGGTACTAACCAGCCTCAGCCCTGCTGAGCTTCAGTGGGCAACCAGTCTTGGGCTACAGGGTGATCTGGCTGCTGGCAAATATTCACAGTATTCACTATGTTTATTTCATGACTGAAATGTTGCAGTTAATATTTTTGCAAGCTACAGTAGTGTGTGTGGAATCTTCAGAGGCTGTGTAATTCATATTCTCTGTCTAAAGCTTACAACCAGTGTAAATGGCTTTTTTTGGAGTTCAGACTAAAGATTATGTTTAAAAATAACCTAAAGTATGTCTAGTCTGACTCAGATGTTAAGACTCAGTGACATGAGGTTCTCAGGTGACCTGACTGTGTCAAATCCACATTCTCACTTGCTGCCTCACCTTTGGCGTCTAAATAAACTGGGTTGGCATGTTTGGGATTAGTGTTGCTCACAAACATGTACCTTCCAAGTGCTTCTCTTGTGCTTGCAATGCATAGGTGCCTTCTTTTCAACATTGTAACCAAACCAGCTGCCAGCTGAAGTCAAAGGTCATGGGGCTGACGTCGGGTGCGACAATGTGCCGCCCAACTCTCAGCAACACGTTTGTTTTTGGGGGGGGGGGGGGTGGACGTGCCATTCCCAGCTGCCAGAGACGGGTCCAAGACTTCTGTTACGTCTGTATTTCCACTCTGACATGCAACAGGCCCTCACAGAGTTAGCAGCTGGCCAGTGCCACGCAGTCCATGAAGTGCAAAAGAGGACGGATAAATCAAATAGTCAAATGCTCCCCATAGTCTGTGGAAGCACTGTGGGAGAATTTGCATGCAGACTGCAAGGTGTGTAATACTGAAAATGGGTGTCTGGACTGCCATTGGCACAAACACAAAGTTTTTGGACAAATCAAATTCATTTGCGTGTCATTTTTCCGAATAAATAATGTACAACATGTGCTTTATATACACACATTATACAAAGTACTTAAGATGTTACAGTTGTCCAAGGTACTTGAAAGCAGTTTTACTTAAACGGTTTTAAAAGGATATTGTCGTTTGCTGAGTGCTGCGATGATTTCATGTGAGTGATGTTGCTCAGCCCTCGCGCCAGTGTACATCAAGGATGTGTAAAGATTACAAGGGCTGATTATTTAAAATAAAAAAAATAATGTGCACTGCAATGTTCTAATTAAGATTTGCCAATGTTGATTTCATGATGACTTTCAAATAGGCTATTTAAACTATGCTTATTATGCATTTCCATCATTGTACTATCATAATGATAATGCAGTGATGGCAAATGTGGCTCTAGGCTTATGAGGACAAGGACAATGGTGGGTTTAGTCCAGACCATTTTTGGATGTAACCATCTTTTGATTAAATTCCCCAATGTACATGAAGAACGGACATGCATGACATCTTTTCTAACAAAATAAAAGGTGTTTTTGGAGTCTTGCCAGTGTAAACTTTCCTTTGGGTCGACTGTTTAAGACCTTCAAACTGCCATTGGTGGATACCGTTTACGTAATAGGTGGATGTGCTCTGGAAGCCTTCATTGACATGAAAATCATTGAAAATATTTTTGCCAACTCTGTTTTTGCTGTTGAGGTTAGACATGACTGAAAAAAAGTGCAGAATTGCAGAGCAGGTTCAAACATATCCAGATCCAAATTGATTATGTGCTTTCTTAACTACTCTTTAACTTATTTACTCTTGCTTTTTATTGCTGTCATTTTGGTGTTTGTTTTGTTTTGAGAAGATTTACTTGTACCAAATCTAAACATGGCTCCCTCCCAGTACTGTGGGCGTAATATTCAAAACCATTTGAAAGAATGCCTCAGTGAGAATATCGAGGCAGTTTTTAGACTGTGGAAAATGACAGGACAGAGATCCGCTCTATAGTTGTTCAGGTGCAGTGCTGAAGGCTTGGGAGGGGTTTCGGTTCTAACGTTACATGATGTTGGAGTTCAACAGTCTGATGGCCTGCAGGAAAAATCTGTCTCGCTGCCAGCTGGTGCGAGACCTGATGCTGCGGTACCGTCTGTCTAATGGAAGTGGTCAGAACAGTGCATAGATACTGGAGTCTCTGGTGATCCTTAAAGAACTGCTGTTCTTGACAGAACTCTTTGGGTTCTTACATGGAATATCTGCCATTCCAAAGCTTTATTTGTCTTCATAGACTAAGTACCCATTTTTAATTCTTAATATGTATACGTTTCAGACTCTGTTGCAGGTGCTTTTTGCATGCATGGCAGCCACATTATCTGTTGGACTGTTTCATGGGGCAGTGTGATGTTTGACTTTGTCTGTGCCTTATGGCTTCGTATTTCAAGACCACCTGGGACCCTGGTGAAGAGGATTGCTTGCTCATCTTGCCCTGAAGCTGTACACACATGCATTTCAGACACTTATACACACACACACATAGAGCAAAGCGAGGGGGAGACCCGAAGTCAGCACTATCCGTGAGCATGTGCCTTTGGTTTTTGTTTCATGCAGGATGTGGCAGATGTGGAAGAAAGAATAGCTGAATAGAACATCTGGAGGAACCACTTTAATCTATTTATTCACAGGAATAAATAATCACAAACCAAGTCTGTTATTTGAAAGACCAATCAAAAGCATCAATTATTGAAGGTTCTGAACTCTTCAGCACAGAGCATTCATTAGCAGTCTCTCTTTAAGGCTTGCATTAAGAGCTCTGATGAAAGATGAGGAAACGTGTTTCAAATGAGCTGGTTGCCTCATGGGAGCTGACATATTAAGTTCATGAGACCAGATGAATACTACTCACTTTATCTCAGTAACCCTCATTATTGGACACTTTTGCTCATGGAATAAATTACTTTTGCGTGAGGCTTCTTCAGATATTCCTTCTACAAATTCCAAGACTAACTGTTGTGGTAGTTTATTCTGTCCATTGAAGGGCTGTATTTAAAGGAATAGTTCATCCAAAAATGTAACTTCTGTCATTATTTACTCACCCTTATATTATTCCAAACTCATATGTCTTCTATTCCTCAGTGGAACCAAAAAATAAGATAATCTTCACATAGAACTTTTCCCATAAAACAATAATTTAATGACCACGGCTGTTAAGCGCCAGACATGCCAAAACACCCCACCATCAAAGTGGTCCTTTACGACTTGTGTGCAACATTTCACGTCTTCTGAAGCTTCACAAAGACAACAAAATACAAGTTATTCTTCCTCTGATCGGTCAGCATTTAGTTACTTTTGTGTTGTATTCAGGTCGTTCCCAGGCCATTTTGCACCAGGTCCAATTTTGAAGTAAAACTGAACCTTGTCCTGGAAGTCCTCCAGATATTACATTTAAAAAAACTCCTACATGATGTTTATGAAATTTTCACATTGACTTTTCAGTTAGCTGTGATGTCTCTTGTGATCATTTCACCATAATTCTACAGATTGTGGTAATTCATTATTGGCACAGGTTTATATGATCATGTCTCGATGAAGTTTCAGTTCTTCCTTGTTGCTTAAATATTTTGGCTCACTGCGTCAGACAGAGTGAAGGTCAGACTATGGAAAAGTGGCACACCTCTTTCCTGTTGAACTTTGGACTCGTGTGGCTCCTACATGAAAGGAGCTCTTTCATTGGGCCACCGGCTGTGCGGGTGTGTGCTTTGTGTACCTTTTGGATGGCCAAAGGATATGACATCAAGTGCTGAGGGAGAATCAACCCACACCCTAATGAAATGTCTTAAGACACCATGTCACTGGCTCTGCCTTTCCCTCTGTATATGCCTAATATTTGTCTTTCTGTCGATTCAAACAAGTTCTGTTGTTCGGAAGAAGGAAAGAAAAATAAACATGGGTGCATTTTTAAGCCTGAAATAGTCAGGTTTTGTTTGAGAGAATTTGTATGCGAGAAACTCCTTTTTACCTCTGTGTGTGATGACTGTACACAAATGTAACCTAGAAATGCCACAATGATTGACAGCTGTCAAATGTACTTCAGAGGTGTTTGAGACATTCCTGGATGCTGACATGAGTTAACACCTTCCTCCAGTACTCATGGTTGTCACTGTATCAGAAACCATCCTCAGAATAACAGAGTAGACTCTAGTTTGCAGTTCGTGCTAGCTGACATTTGGCTCAGGGCTGTTTTGATCAGTTGTTCAAGTGACTTAGTGTTCAGTTTCATTTCAATACAAAGTGAACTCTGTGCCTGCACAACAGATTTACTTAGAAATCCACTTTCCAGTTGTCCCTCTGTTTTCAGTCTGTGCAGAAAATGGTTTGAAAATGTCTTTATACTGTTTCAGATTTTTATGCAAGTGACATATGAGAAGGATTTCAGCACAATAAACGTTCAGATTTTAGTTTTTTCAAAGAAAGTGTTTGTTTCTTTTACTTACTCTTTTTTTAGATAACTAGTATCAATCTCAGACAGGTTTGTTAAATAGTTTGCCAAGACTTCTTAGGTAAAGGGAAAAGCAAGTCAGTTCTCAGGCAATATCAGGAGGAATAAAGATCTTTCCGAAGACGAAAAGCAATGGTGCAGTGTCTTGCAAAAGGCTTAAACACAACTGACGGTTTGCAAAAAGTGAATAGAGGTTGTCGAACTGTCAAAAAAGTTGTGAGTGATGTAGAGCACAGAAGAACCCGGTCAGATAAAGTCTCATGAACCTCTCCATGCAGACTGGCCACCCCTAACCAAAGCTGATCTGTTTATTGTACTGAAATCCCACTGTTATTTGCATAATAATTTGGAACAGTGCAAAGAGGTCATGAACTGCATTTTTCTTAATGCTAGTATGATTTTTGCATCAAAAATGGTCATAATTCACAAATAAAAGGCGATTTTCTACCCTGATTTTAGCCCATTTGAACGCTCTGTTGGAAGCATGTCTGCTGAGAGATTTTAGTGTAATTTGATTGTTGGATGTAGTACTCTCTCAAAGTTTTTACTATTAAAGCTGTCCAGGTTAATCGAGAAAAGTGTTGATTTTAACATCATATTTAGATCTACTCCCATCGCATGAAAGGTTCCAGTAATGAACATTGTAGCCGAGGATAGACATACCTTCTGAGTGCGTGAAAGCAGTAATCAGTGACTTGATAGACCAGATGATAATCTATCAAGATGATATACATATCTAGATTATATACACAGAAGTCTGTGTGTTTGTGCAAGTGAGGTTTTGGAAAACAGTGGACAGGCAAAAAAGTGGTGAATCAACTAGCTTGAGTAAACATCCAAATATGTATTTTGATTGTCTTATACTAGTGTTTTTCACTGGATTTTAACCGGGTGTGTGTGTGTGCTACATAAAGGGAGAATTGTCCCTCAGGTTGCATTCCTCTCTCACTGTCCTCTATTTCACTCTGCTCTTAAGATTCTTGATTTTTCTGTCCTCCTTAGAGCAGATCTGTGTCCCACTGCACTATACAAGAATGCTGTCATATGCCATCTTGCCTGGCAGCGCACACACACACACACACACACACACACACACACACACACACAAAAGCGTCTAATGTTTTAATCAAAGATTTTTTTTGGAGCTTCACAATTGCTCAGCACATGTGATATGATGCTATTTCTGTTTAGGGTGTGAGCTGCGTTCAGCTGTTTGCTTTACACTGAGAGATGATGGATTTTTAAAGTGTCTTCAGCTCCAGATGCTTAATTTGTCACTCTAGAAATTAGAAACTAAAATGAATAATTGTTAACTTCAGTAGTTACTCATTACCAGGCCTCGAGAATAAAGATATATATATATATATATTTGGACAGGCCAGTAAATCACATCTGTATTTGATCTACAATTGACAATTTACAGTCTACAATTGTCAACTGGCCAGTGAAAAGATTTTTTTTTTTTAATGTCAGATTAAATTTATTATTATTATTATTTTTGTTAAACATATTACATTTTTCTTTATGGACATAGTACAATATATCTATTTTAAATATCATCTGTTTTTTGTTAATGCTGTTGTTGTTGTTGGTTTTGTTTTGTTTTAGATATGTGAAGGAGTTGATGAGAGGTATTGGGCAAATACAGGAGCATATGGTTATTTTCAAAAACATGCGTGGTTTTTCATGCCCCAAATTCTGATATGATGTAAACGCGCCTTCTTTTCCTCACATGCCCTCACAGAGCCAATTCTTCACCTTGCGTAAATGTGTGACAAGAGCTGAAGAATAGATATGTGAAAAAGCATAGCTAAAAATACCCACTGCACTCTACCCACCCAAATTTTAACCTCTTTTAATGAAACATCCATTCATTGCTGCCCATGCAGATTACAGTCAGACACTTGTTTGGCAGTACAGTAACATATTCTTTAAATGTCTCAATGTGACATGTTCAAAGGTCACAGGTAGGGTTTTGGTCACATAATGACTGCTGTGTTCTTAATGCATTTACAAAAGTGTTGAGTTAGAACAGCTGTTGCTACTAGTTACTAAAATGAAGTGGGTCAGTTAAAAGCTTTAACCTTTATTTCTGCAGAGTTTGTGAAAATAAAAAAAAAAATCAGATGTAGAATGCTGAGAAATTAGGAGAAAAAATGGATTTAGAGAGATGTGTCAGTGGAGGGATTCTTTTCTTTCTGCTGTTGTTTGTTTGATTAGGAATCACGATCATAAAGACCCCAATGTACTCACGGCGAAGTTCTTTTCCGTTACTCGCTTTGTGGTAAAAAGAAGTTTGAAATACGTAACCAGTGGTATACTGTTAGTAAACATCCAACACCACACTGTTGAGAGAGACATTTAGATGAATCTGTAAATATGTGCTGCGCACTTTCAGTAATAAAAAAATAAATGAATGGAACAAAAATGACAGTGGTGAGAAAACGGCCATTAATAAAGCCATGTTGACATATTTGCACAAACTATATTTGCAATTTGACTCTCCTGTCAATTGGATCGCTTTAAATCGAGCAGCTTTACAGTATTAAACATGGAAAAAACACTGACCCTTTTATAAAATTCACTATAAAGTGGCTTTAAAATGTACTCAAGCTTTTTCTTTTGGATGTCTGGTGGACTGAATAGAAGTGAACTGGAGACTATTTCCACATCAGAGAAGGTGGAGCCTCAGAGCACACCAACCTATTATGTAATCAGTGTGGTCCAATGGGAGTACGAATGTGTTTACCAGCCGGACTTTTCCGGAAAGTTCGCATTGGCTGTCTGTTGCGATCTGCCAAAACAAACGCTGATTTTTCGGCCTGATTTGATCTGAAATGGCATCAAACCAGTTTGTTCTTCGATTTCACCTGAAGTACTTCAAGGCCATGAATGTATATGGTCGTATCTGACAACATGCGACCGTTGCATCGGAAGTTCAATTATTAAGAACGTTTTGATTCTCACCGGAGATTACTCTGTAGTTCACAGGATGAAAAAAATGTATTGGTTATTTAAATTTAAATTTATTAAGGTTATTTGTACAACCCCGAATTAAGGAAGGTTGGGACATTTTGTAACACTCAATAAAATCAAGAATCTGTGACTTGTGACTACTTCTCTTGAACCTTTATTTAATTAACAAAAGTACAAAGAAAACATTGTCAATGTTTTCACTGGCCAAATTAATTCTATTTTGTAAACGGGAACAAATTTAGACTTTGATGGCTGCAACACACTCCAAAAAAGTTGGGACAGTGGCATGTTTACTGCTGTTACATCACCTTTTAGTGACACTTTTTATCATTTGGAAATTGAGGATACTAATATTTGAAGTTTTTACCTAATCTCACCTGATACAAGACATCAGACAGATCTGGACTGCAGGCAAGCAGTCCAGCACATCCCTTCTACGGTGTAGAGTGTCTACGAAATGACTCTGATGTTGCTAATGCTGAATGAGGCCTGCCATTGTCTTGCTTCCCAAGAAAGATGTCATCTTGATGGCTGGATATGTCTCTGTACGATCCCAATATACACCTCAGTGGTATCTTCACACTTATGAACTGATCCACCCCCATACCAAGACAGATGTTTGCTTTTGCACCTGTCACTGATGAACGTCTGGATGGTCTCTTTTGTCTTTGTCTTTTGTCTTTTTGTTTTTGTCTTTTTTTTCCACACAATTCCTCTGTCTTTTGGACCATCTGAGATGAGCTCAGACATAGAGAACTCGGCGGAATCTGTGCTTAGAATCTATGTATAGCTTTCTCCTTGCGTCACAGAGATTCAAGATTTGTTTCTTGATGCAGCGACATACTGGGTTAAGTTACAACGCTTTTACAAAGTAAAAGTACTCCCAGACCCATTTTTAAAACAGTAGCATTACAGTTTCTCATGCAGCGCCATCTGATCTGAGGGCTTGTTTCCTGCCTTGCCCTACATGGACTGAGATTTTTCACAAAAGCATGTATGGTAGTATGTTTGGTACCCATCTTTGCTTGCTAAACTGAGTCTTTCATGGATGTTCTTTGTGAAACCTTTACCCGGGTTCTACTCAACCCGCTTCGTGCGGGCCTCGAACCCCGGTCTTCCGGCATGGGAGTCGGACGCCCTAACAAGGAGGCTAAAAGCTGCAACGACTAGAAACCACTGGCCTCAGTTACACTCACCCCCCCTAAACCTCACTCCCGTTCGGGTCACGGCACCAATGTAGCCCCTCTGCCTGGGTCCTATTCAACCTGCTCCAAGCGGGCCTCGAACCTGGATCTTCCGGCATGGGAGTCGGACACTCTAACAAGGAGGATAACGCGCAGTGACTACTTTCATTTTTTCACTTTCACTATTTTTCACTGTTTCCGAACTTTATTATTTGCATAATAATCATAAAAAGAACCTTCATTTTCTTTATGCAAAATGTGCTTTATTATAGTTGTTGGTTTTATTTTTATTTTGGGGATGTTGTTTACGTGTTGTGAGCGCTGTGTCTCAGCAAGTGTTCCACTGTTACTGCAGACATGTCTACAGGGAAGAGGTCATTTGGGTTCTGTCTATCCTGACATCAGTTTGCTTTACTGTTTTAACATCACTGTGTTTTCAAAACCGCTGGAAAAGACACGCACACCTTTTATGCTCGAGTGTTAAGTTAATTCGGAAGTTGGCATCTGCTGGAAAGCAATTGATTAAATTTGAATAGCACTCAGAACCCTGTGTTGTGTGTGTTTTGCCATATGTCTTGTGTTTGGGTAAGGCTAAATAATAACATTAGCACACATGCCGCTTGTTTTTGTGTGTGTGTGTGTGCGTGCTAGTTTTCATGATTTATGAGAACATAAATTTGTTTAATGACTGGTATTATGATATAAAGATGTTTTATGAGGACCTCATATTTAAATGGATTTAAAAGCATACTAAAAAATGTTGTATTCAAAATCTAAAAATGCAGAATGTTTTCTGTGATGGGTAGGTTTAGGAGGAGGGTTAGCGTAGGGGGATAATGTACAGTTTGCACAATATAAAAACCAATGGAATATCCTCACTAAGATAGCAAAACAAACTTCTGTGTGTGTTTATTTGTGGCCAAGCTCATGTAGCTATGCACACTTGTGCTTGTGTGTATTTGTGCTAGAGGTCAGGGAGTTAAGAGTGACAGCTGTAGTGTTTCTTGTTTCTCTGCTTTGACACTGTGTGTGTTTGGAAGAGTGAGACTGTGCACATGGAAAAGGGTGGTAGCTTGTTCACCCCTCTTCCTTTTCCTGTCCCCTTACTTGGCCAGCCATGATGTCATATTCCGCCTCTTGGAAGGAGTGTGTGTGTGTGTGTTTCGGTCAGAGAACAGCTGCTGGAGGGTGGTGGGAGAGCCTTGACAGAACAGCTCACGGGGGGAATGAAGAATTCTGCACATCCTGGACATTTCCTGTCTTTCCCTCTATTCCTCCTCTCTTTTTCTTTATCATTTTTCACTTTCTTGCACAAGTCACGAGTACATTTGTGCCTACAACATCTGACCTTCTGAGCACAACAATCTAATTTGTGTTTTGGAAAGCTTAAAATATATTAATACAAAATTAAGTAAGAGCTTATCCATTTAAAATGATATATATATATATTTTCAACTATATGCATTTTTACATGTCTGTATATCCCATCATCAAAGGTTCTGGGGGAGAAAATATATATCACATCAATATATATGTCATTTATTTTTGATTTTTAAATGGCATGATGATGAGGTAGTGACATTATTTAAATCTCCAGAGGAGAGGAGCCAGTTTCAAATGTTAGCAAGTTATCATCTCAATTAACATTTTTAATTGGACAAAATTCCACATCACTCTCACACAACATATTTATTTAACATATTCTACTTTTTATGGAAAGTAGGAAAGTATATCATATCGTTGTTGTTGTTGTTGACTCCTGAATGGGAGCAGCAGTCATGTTGCTTTGAAAACCCTTGTCACATTCAGAATATCCCAACATTTTTATTTTTATATTACTGAGCTTTAAATGATACAATTCAATTTATCACACAGATATAATTTGGTTAAAAAAAATCACCCATCTGAAAAATAAGTCATTCATTTCATAGAATGACCCAGAGATTGTGTATAGTGGCAGATGAAATGCAAAGAATGAATTTCATGTCTGTTTTGTACCATCACCGTTGTGTGTGAGAGCGAGAGAGAGAGAGCTTAGCAGAGCTTAGTTTAAATCAGCAGCTGTTAAGCAACAGGGTGCCAAGATAACACACCTCTCTAATTTCCCTCTGCACTCTTTTGCTGTCTCCACCTTTTTTTTTTTTTTCATTTTCTACGCTTCCATAATTCTGCAAAATCTCCTTTTGTCCTACACTCATTTCTCTTTGTGCTTGACCGATTATGCTGAACCGTGGCCGTTCGCAATAGAGTGACTGAGGGCGTCATTAGCATCCTGCTGATCTGAAACCAGTGAGACAGAGCAGGAGGGTTGGAGTTATATATTTGCAAGACTCGAATCTACTGAATTAAGCACATCGTTGACCTGAACCTACAAGAACGCATCTGACTGGCTCTGATTATATCATGTCACTGCACTTGCATATGCAAACTCTGGAAGATGCAGCTCTCCCTGGGGTGTCTAAAACCAGCTCATAATAGTGTCCCCTGTCAATTTGAGATCTGTTGGAATGGTTGTCTGCAGGACTGTGTTGTTAGGAAACACCAGGACTCTCCTAACCCAAACACTGACTCTCACAGTGTTTGGTTTTTGTTTGTGTGTTAGTACAGCTACCTTGATGGGGTTGGTACAATATTTTCAAGGTTAAGCTAATCTTAAGAACTCCTGTAGAAAGTTCAGGGGTCGGTTTACTCAAGGTGGTTCCCAAAGTGGGGGTCGCGAGATGATTTCTATTTTTTTTAAAGTGGAAAAAATATATAGGCCCTATATATTTTTGTTGCAATTAATTTAATTCAATACTTATTAAATGGTGTTTGCAGAAAAGTCTGATTAAAAAAAATATATAATGTATATTTTTTAATTAAATTTGTAATTTTGTCCCAGACATTATACGAGATTACGTCAGCGTCGATCACAATCAAGTTGCGCACATCACGCGCTGTTGTTTGTTAAAGCTAAAGGTGTTTGGAGGCTACAAACAAATAATACCTGCTTTAAAATGAAACGGTGGTTAATATCCACAACAGAAAAACCGAGAGGAGGAGAAAGTCACGGGTGAGGCCGGTTGATGGTGCGAACACTGCATCGTTTTGATGTGTAAAACTGACATTGATATTGCATCATATGTGTGACGCTGAGAGAAATGAGGAAGAATTATTCAGCATGACACAGAAACGCTTTACCGAGTACTTAGTGTTTCGGAAACGTTGACCATCGGATTAGCATGAGCACGTGTCCGTGCGTGCGTGCGTGTGTGTGTGTGTGCCGCTCAACCCAACATAGTTGCACAGTAACTTTCCGAGAGAGAACAGGTGGATATCGAGCGGCTCATGCAGAATTGTAACACTGATTTTTCACGTAGAACAATAAAATATAACTTTGTGTGCTTTGAGACTGGGGGGGGGGGGGGTCGAGGTGGGCTAAAAAGTTTGGGAACCCCTGGTCTAAACTACCTAACTACATGTAATAATCCATTGCATAACATTTTGAGATCAAGCTGTTTTTATTCATTTTGAGAAATACTGATTGTTTTCGTCGAAGTGAGATGAGAAAATGCATGTTCACATTTTTCTAGAACTACAATAGCGATGATGTTTACACAGCGCACACAACGCCTCTGAACTTTATTTCTGTCAACGTGAAGACAGGAGAGTTGTCGGTCAATAAATGTGAAAAAGTAACTTAGATATTTTGTTGTAAATTGAAAGAGTAATGTGTTGCTTTACTAGTACTTGAAAAAGTAATCTGATTACATAACTGAAGTTACTTGTAATGCGTTACCCCGACACTGAGAAAGCGGGACATTTAATTCGCACATAGAACACAAAACTGTTGGGAGCAGCGCCGGATCTGAAACCTCTAGATGACGCAGAGCTCATATCTCCGTCGCTATCAGTTACCGAAAGCGAAACTACACAAAAAAACCCACACAACAAACGGCAGACATGCGCTTGTGCAGTGCACAGTGTCTGTCTCTAAAAACTAGTTCACCAGGGCTGCGTTTCCCAATTAGATCATTGAAACTTTGGTCTCTACTATCAACTTTGCTCACGATGCTTTTGAGAAACGCAGCCCTGGACATCGCACTACATTCCAAGAATGCAGTTGTGAGTCATGAAAAAATGTGAGTTTGGTCATAGAATGCGGTTATCACTTGCGTAAATAACTGAACTGTGTGTAAACGTAACCGTATACAGGACAACCGTATTTTGCTGCTTTGTGAACATGGCCTAAGATATAGAAAAAGGGCAGTAAAGATGTCATGTACAAAAGATTTCAAAATAAATGCTATTCTTTTGAACTTTTGAAAAAATGTATCAAGCAGCACAACTGTTTTTATTATTGATAATAATAAGAAGAAACATTTCTTGATCACCAAATCAGCATATGTGGCCCAGGACCACAAAGCCAGTCATAAGGGTAAATTTTTCGTCTGAAAATTGAATAGATAAGCTTTCCATTGATGATTTGTTAGGATAGGACAGTATTTGGCCAAGATGCAACTATTTGAAAATGTGCAAAAAAAAAAATCCAAGCCTTTAAAGTTGTCCAAATGAAGTCCTTAGCAATGCATATCCTCTCACAAAAAATACAATTTTGATTTGTTAATGTACAAAATATCTTCATAGAACATGATCTTTACTTCATATAATGATTTTTGGCATAAAAGAAAAAGCAATCATTTTGACCAATACTATATATAGTTGGCTATTGCTACAAATATACTTGTGTGACTTACAGGGCTGGGTATGTTACTTTTGAAATGTATTTCACTACAGATTACAAAATACATGCTTTAAAAAGTCATTTGTAACATATTTCGTTACATTACTCAAGTTTAGTAACTTAATCTAAATACTTTAGAATACTCTGGAATACTAATAAGTGTGGAACAAACACAAAAAAGTTTTTATCTCACAATTCAGACTTTTTCCCTCAGAATTGCGTGATATAAAGTTGCAATTGTGAGTTATAAAGTCAAAATTATGAGATATAAACTCACAATATTGAGAAAAGTCAGAATGCTCACATGCTAAATTCACAATTGCAAAAAAAAGTCAGTATTGCAAGTTCATATCTCCCAATTCTGACTTTTTAACTTGCAATTGTGAGTTTAAATCTCACAATTCTGAGAAAAAGAAGTCAGAACTGTGAAATGCAAACTCACAATTGTGAGGGGAAAAAAACAAATTGAGAGAAAAAATTGCAGTGACGAGTGAATTATAAAATGACTCACAAATAACTATCACAAAACATGAAAACAGTCGTGGATCATCAAGATTTTTTTTTTAAATTCAGTCATTTTGTCTTGTTCAGGACAGAACTAAATAAAAATAACAGCATTTTTATGATCCCTCTTAAAAGTATTGAAATGTTGATGAAACTGAACTCGTCTTTTTCAGACGGTCAGAGTCAGAGAATCACCAATCGCTGTTTAAATGACATTAAAACTCAAAGTAATCACTTTGGTAATCTAAAACACTTTTCAGATGGAACTGTAATCTGATTACCACCCATTTAAAATGAAACACAGTTACTCAAATTTTGTATTTTAAATACGTAACTAAGTTACTTGTATTTCGTTACTCCCCAACCCTGGCGACTTATGACTGGTTTTGTGGTCCGGGGTCACATGTTAGAATGATTTCTGAAAGATCGTGTGACAGCTGTTAAAAATTCAGCTTCACCGTCACAGGGATAAATTACAATTTTCGACTCTGTATTATTTTTTACTGCATTTTTGATCAAAATAAGTGCAGCCTCGGTGAGCATAAATAACTTTTCAAAAACAATAAAACATCTTACCTCCCCCTAAACATTCGAACATTGGTGTACATTTTGTCTTTGGTTGGTGTAGTTCATTACATGACTCATTGGAATATGTGATTCTGATTTCTGATCAAAATGTTTTGGATATATATGTTTTATAATTTTGAGTTGAAGCTGGGTACATATATTAGTCCAAACACACCCTTGTTGGATCAAAGCGTGAAGGGGGTCATTGTAGGGTTAAGGTGAGCTCAGAATCCCTGAGGGATCCTCTCTGCACTCCGGGGCCCCATAATAAGGCATGCGAGCAAGTGAAAAAGAGAGAATCGAGAATATAGTCCGTTTCTACAGTCTCTCATTGTGTGTAATAATATATTAGGCGTAATGCGGATTGTCTCGTGATAATGACGTCTCCTACTGATGTGAAACTGAATCTGGCTGCCGTTAAGTGTGTGACTCATCTGGTAGTTGCTCTGTCAAGTTCATTTATCCATTCACTCAACCCTGACTCAGCATGAAAAGCCTAATCCATGCCTACACAGATGCTGACTCGAGTGTTTTTGTCCCAGTTGTGACTGTACAGCAGTTACTTTACTGTCCACTAGAGGGCGACGATAGCATTACACCCTCACACCTCCATTCTATTGAGGTCATTACGAACACCCAGCATTCACTTGATTATAGTGTTTATCTAGCTAACTTATAATTTCGTTGCACTGCATTGAAACCTTAATGTTGATTTCAAAGTCGAATTAGCATGTGTTTTTGATCTGCGTGTGCTAATGTGCGCATCTATTTATTTGATTCTGTGTAGTAGCACTTATGATACTTATAAATAACACGGAAGTACTTTGAGTCATTTTAATACATTTGCCTGTAATCAACATCA